>JAGDQP010009053.1:38977-60298 GCA_022664845.1 Lepisma saccharinum
ATAGGTTCCAGGCATGTACAATACACGCAACAGTCATTATCAAATGGAAAGGGAACAAACTATTTTAACGCCAGCTATGTATTATTCAAATTACACTTCTTTTGAATTAATACAACCGATTGGTACGATATATCAACGATGAAAAGGATATCTGCAAGTATTATTTTGGTATGGTAGCCACTTGATAGTCCTCATCGCGGTCAAAAGTACTCCATTTCAGTGGTAATATCACTTTTAGAAACAAGAAATTATAAGAAGGAGATAAATCTGAGAAATAGCGGGGATGAATCAATCTACACTTTTGTTATCAAGCTTCTGAATACCCAGAGTCCTGTAACACGGCGAGTTATCAGTGCATTTCAGAATACAGAAGTAAATCACGGGTAATCTTTTTTTTCCATAATATTGTTGTAATACACCAAGATAGTAAAAAAACACAGCCGTGAAAACAATAACCATAAATTCTCCTTTAAATTTTGGAGCCACATGTAACGTGTTTTGGTGAACTTGGCGACTTCCACTCATGTTTTCGTTTCGCTGCAGGAATATACAAAAAAGGTCACATTACAGCCGCCGCAGCAATGAAATTCATGAACTCTTATTACCGTGAGCAAATTTCAGGATGTCTTCACAGTGTTGAACACGGTAATAAATGGCACACATGTGGCCACCACACATCTGACAACTCATACTGCACACACCTTGCAGCGATCTCCTCTCTGATTCTCAGCGATGACATGAGGGAAATCTCACATATCTTTCACTAAATGGTGGTATATTTCCCAGCATACCTAGCGCAAGATCACGTGGTGTTACCAGATTCTTTAAGATGAAACTGCAATATGAATACGTTATTTTGCAGATGACATTTACAGATGTCAGATGTCAGAAAATGTCTTTCATTATTTTATTGCCGGACTATGTATTTACATGTTCAAAAAAAATGGAAAGGTATTGTTACTGAACGAAAATACGCAGAAAACTTGCGTTTATAATAAAATATACGTTTTCAGAAGAGAACATAATAATATAACTTGTTAGCAAATTCTTCAATATGTAGTCAATTTTTGCATATTCGGAATAAGGCTGAATTTACCCTTGCTTATTGTATCTTGAAAATTTTAAGTCAGAAGAGATAACTTAAAGACGCTTATTAGGAGGTAAAATAATATGGGCAGAATTATATTTATTTATTTGTTACATTCTAACAGTAATAATTTTGTGTTTACAAGAATATGAACTATGAAATTTCTAAACAGATGCTGCACGCGCTGCGTCAGCTTTATTATGACAAGTAATCCTTGTTGATACAACAACAAAAAACAAATTTATTTTCATTAGTATGAAACGTTTAATTAATGCTTAAATAATAATGACTGAAATCAATAAAATACATTGTAATAATAGAAATAAATGCAGAATGTCAACTTTCACAGTAATTTGGTGTACATTTAGTTATACTCTTGGTGTTTTAAACACTTTGTGTCATAATCAAACTACTAAGGGATTAACAAATATAAGTTTTTGGAGGAGGTATTGTGATAACTATAAAATAATTAGTATCCATATTCCACCATATGAATGAGTTCCAAGTTTCGACATGAGAGCACCACACTCAAGGTACGTAGAAGAGAATAAGCCAGGAGGTATGTTCATAAGGCGCTTCCGAAGTTCGGAATTATGTTCTAATGGCTTTTCCGACAGTGACATCATGGGCACAAAGGGGAGTTCTCAATAGGCGGTGGGAAAATAATTTATTATTGCCGTTTGAGTGGCACACACACTTGCAAAGAGACGTAAGCTACTAAATGAAATAATACAATTTAGACATGAAAAGGAGTAGTAGATTTTCTTTTCGTGGTTCATCAAAGGTCCGTCTACACTTTAACTTGTGCAAATAATATAATTCTTACCTATTCTAGGATTTCAGCTGATGACGATAATCGATATGATTGATGATTGTCACTTCGAAGTAAGGAATGTAAGTTGTAAATCTTAAAATGTTCTGTTTTTTTAATTTCTAAAACTATTTTAACTCTGCTTCTCTCATTGTCTATTTTCTTAATAAGAATATCCACCGTGCCATCGACTCTTCGTAATATTGAAAATGAAACAAAATATACCTTGCAAAGAAGACTGAGAATAATCACAATCGAGAAAGTAATTATAATTGAGAGTCAAGGGTTCACAGAGGGGCAGATAATACACTTTGGGAAACTGTTGTCTAAATGGTTCATTCTTGATTCGCTGAATTAAAAAAGAACAATAATACGAAAGATTCAAATAATGATTTTTTAAAAGAATAATTGTCAATTTAAAAACACACGTGAATTCTTACTTTGCTGCCTCATCTCACAAATAATAATAACAATAATATAATAAGATAAATATTAAAATTAACCAAACGCCCCGGAAATCCCGAATTGTCCCGATTTTTACCCTGGTGCCCTGGCCCCCTGAATTGTCCCGATTTTTCGAGCAGTGAATTGTGATATCGTAAGTCCCTACTGATTGCACATTTTTCACGCAATGCGTTTCTTTAATACAGGATATATTTCATTTCTTTCCGTAAAATTAAAAAAAAATGCATACATTTTTAAAAGCATAAGCACGTAAATACCCGGGCCTTAGTTATTACTAATGCTATAGTGAGATCAATAATGAAGCTTTGTTTGTACACAGACTCAAGGACTTGATGTGCTATGTCAAAAAAATACCGAACCTTTATTTTGCACAGAGGAGGAAACACTAATGCATGTACCTCAAACGTTTTGTTTTTTAAATATACAGGGTGGGTCATATATTGAAGGATCACTTCCCCATTTTGAAACAAGAAAATAGTTCTCTTGAGAAAATATCAAAACATTCGTAGTTCTTAAGCTAGGGACACCCAAAAGTAGTGCTGCAACGACACAAGTGACGTTGTATCTGGGCAAATACTGACGTAAAAGTGTCGGATTGGGAATCACAATGAAATCTCTTTGCAGTATTTGAGCAAGTTATATGATGGAAAAATGCAGCTTCACTGTTTTTTTTTTTTGCTCGTTTATTGCACAATGTCAATTGTTTGTAAATGAAATTCGTACGCAAGAATTCCTTCCTATATTTCCCTCCTTCACTTATAAGGGGCCACGGTGGCTCAGTTGTTAGAGCACTCACTTCTTGTTCTAGGGGTCGTCGGATCGATCCCCTGCTCATGCCGTGTGGACTTTGTGGTGGACAAACACCGTGTGCTCTCGGGGTGCTCCCGTTTCCTCCCACTTTCTTCATTCCACCAGTTGACTCCATCTTCATCCATCCGTCCTGAGCAAAAATTGCCTAAAATCCTTTAAAAATTCAAATTCCTCAATTATAAACTTTACTCAAATTCACTCCTTGGGTCCAATTTTCGATTATGTTAAATCGATATGTCTTATATCATTATGTATGAATATATTAACGCCATTTCTGACCATCCCGTGATACTTTTGTGAGACTTTCCAAACTGCCCGTATTTTCGTATTTCGTCACAAAAACGCTTTTTTCACGTTTCGGCTTGTGGAAGTCATTTGTCATTTTATTATGACCATCTCTTTTTATATAACAACCTTTCTATTATTTCACTTTAGGTAGATTTTCTAACTTGTTGGACTTCTGCCATTTTCATGAAATTGAGTTCATGAAAATGGCAGCTAGCTTAGAGAGTTCAAACCTTTACAGAATAAGCTTTTTTTTAACCATTTCGAAGGTTCAAATTGCGCTGATATTCTTTATTTTCGTTTGGTTCATTGTTGAAAAACTTCATTGTTATAGGTTGGATAGCCACAACAATAGTCAAGAGACTTAAACAATGAACGAAAAGTCACCACGGATAGAACTCTTAAAATGGTGATGAAGTATCTCCTCTAAAAGTTTGAACTCCTCTAGATTTGAATTTGTAGGAGCAGCATTGGAATTTCATGCAACGAAATAAAATCCATGAGGGACATTCGGAATAAGCGCTGCCATCTTGGATCTAGCTTCAGAGATAATTGATTTCCACTAACCTTAAAAAGTTGTTTCAAACATAGAAAGCTAGTTCTAATGTTATAACAAGTGGTAACAACTATTGAATAGGCTTATTCGATTCTTGTTTCAGATATTTTAACCCGCAACTGTGTTCGTGGGGTGCAACAGACCCCAAAGGTTACATTTGGCCTTGTATCTTCCGTTGTGTTGAGTAGATGACACGTGTATTCCCATACACCTCCATGCCTGTTTAGATCGTTGGTGGCGTAGTTCCGTAACAGTTCATGTGGTTCTTTAAGGGAGCCATTTGTTGTCCAATAGACTCCACCAGCAACTATGTGTAGTATTTTATTCCCATACAAAAATGCACTCGAACTACTGTATTAATGAAAATAGCCGAGCTACAATTAAAATCAGAATGTGAAATTCTAAGACTACTGGAGGAGAAAGATCTGAAAGATTCTGCTAAGTGTTCTCTAAAGTATGTTCTAATTGTTTAGTGGAGAGGGCGCATTCAGGGGCGAATTCGTAGTGACCTAACCCTCTTAAAAATTCAAAATTGTATGCAGAATTAGTATAATGTTAGACGCAATTAGAAATATTTGATATACGGTACATCCAACCACCCATTGGCCCTCCTCCGGAAATCCGTGGACCCGTCCCAAAACCAACTTCTAGATAAGTGACTGCTTCAGTGTAAATTCAGTTTCGACTTTCTTTTCTACTTTCATTGTGCCTGATCGCTTATTAGATAATTAGGCAACGTAACTTAAGTTATCTGAAAATATATAAGAATGTCTGAAAATGACTTTTCTTCGTTTTCCCTTTTTTATTTTCAAAATTTTAAGCATGGGATTTGTCAGATCCCACTAGCATGTAAGTGTAACTTATGCCACCAACACAGTTAAGGGTTAATATTTCTTTTAAAGCTCTTTGTTTCTCTGAAGAATCTCTTAGTACACGTGAGAGTAACGTTAGCTATTATATTTTAATTTAATATCCGAAATTGCTTATGTCTATGATTCACTTAAACGCTGCATCCAAGTTAATATGTCAACAAAATATTGTAATATTGAAATTTTCGTACAATTTAAGAAAGCACATTATGGATACCAAACAAGATTCGATTGAATTTAAATCAGAGGATGATTATTTCACTGACAAAGAGTACTTTTATCGTATTCTCACTCTGAAGTATCCCAGAAGAAAGAGTAATAAAATATTTTTTTTGTGCTTTGAGACTATTGCGTGTTTAAAACCCTAAAGCTTTTTCATCATAAAACAATCTTTCAGTCTACGGAATTATTGATCCAATACCTGCAATGAAATTTCTGACCTTGATTGCTTTCTATTGAGTAGAGAAAAATATGCCAGAATCTTGTTCAAGTTTATTTCAATATAAAACAAATTATAGCTCGCAACTTAAAACTTGTTTGTGATGCAGCCAATTTGTTCAAAAGTTAATTTTTCGAGTTTACTGTATCTTTGTTTAACAACGTGAAAATTGATCATTTTAATTTTACAGTGACTTAATTTAGTAAGTTTTCACAATAATGATGCTATTTGCACGAATATTTTTAATGTTGGATATTCTTTTTCGTAAATTTGTTTCTGGTGGCCTCATTACGTAATGTAAATGCCAATACGGGTCTCACTCGCAAATTCTCGAGTACATCTCTAACTTTAATATTTTTACCATTAAAATTCGATAAAAAAAATACTGCAAAATCTCTTTTTTACATCCCCTCAAATATTGACGTTAAATCTCCATTTTACCACCATCTCTTGTCCATGTTGTCTAATAAAGTTTTGTTAAATACAGACAAATATAAACAAAAGAGAAATTTTTAAAGGAGCTAAAATATGAACTTACAGATTCCACTTCAGAAAACTATAAACGTAGAAATGGATCCCCAGCCCAGATTCCTACACACCATGAGGAACGAAAGAGAGAATTGCAAACTCCCAAGAGTAACTTATCCTCAAAGAGTGTGGTTGAGATTTTGTGGACGCCAAAACCTTAGTGGCTAAATATTTGAATGAAAGTGTTTAGCAGCAAGGCATTATTGTGAAACGGGAATTGCTGGTAGAATTTGAAGGATATTCTGAGGGAAAAAAACAAAACAATGTATTGAATGCAAGATATGGTTCCACGATTACTGTGTCTCAAGCAGTGGTTGGACACTGAGGATGATTGTGCAGTGTGTACTGTTGGATGATAAATAGGTTTTACCGACAGTGCATCTCTAATATCTGAATCCATGTATGTTATTTACTGATATTTTTTAATTATATTCCTCAAGATTTTTTTTATTATTTTAGATTAAAAACGTATGATTTAAATGTTTTTGTTTTTCTATTTTTAATAGTACAATTTGCTACGTGGCGATATTGTCTAAGGTGTTTGTAATCGTACATCCAATTTATTTAATGTAACAAAAACAATAATAAACTGTACATGTTTTCTAATATAGTACTAAAATTTAAGCTGATGGTAATTTTAGCACAACGTCCTACGTCCACTACTTACTTTTTCTCTATGGCTGAAAATGATGTAGTTATTTCAAATATTCCGAATTGGTGGCGATATTATTCTTTCTTTACCCTATCTTATTAGTTTCAGAAGAGGATTTCAGAGAACTCGCCTGTAATGTTTCTTTCTAAAAACATATTTGAATACTATCTTTTCAAATTGGTCCACAGATAAGCATATTTCTTAAACTTATGATTGTGATATTCCATGGTTAATACATACTACTGATAAAACTAAATTTTGATCGTAAAATTTTAATTGTTAATATGTTTTGTTAATTAGCGTAACTATGTCTATGTACCGAGCAACTTATTAATAATCCATTAACTTGTGTAATTAATGTTAATTGGAAAGAGAGCAACGTTAGAGATCTAGTGAGTAGTGTAATCTATAACTAAGTAGATTGGTTAGAGTCACCTAGTGAGACATTTCTAAACTGCAATGCCATTCATAATAATAGTTTTGCACTATTTCTATATAAAACAAAATTTTAAGATGGCGATGTGAACTTAAGGTGGTTCCAGAGCAGGGGTTTTCAACCGCCGGCCCGCGAAACTGCTGTACCGTTCCTTGAACCATTAATATTATTCAATTATTTAACACTTATTTTGTATATTTAGACAGTCCAAAATTCAGATTAGAGGTTACATTTCCTTTCCCAAAGTTTTTCCAAATCCTTGTCTATGCTCTAAAACTTTGAAGGTTTCTAAATTAAACAGCTTCAGTATTTGGGTACTGCTTTCTCTCTTATACCGTATTTTTTATTACTTAAAAATTTCCAGCAAAGTGTTCCTTGGTACAAAGGCGCGTGTACCTAGGAACACATCTGCTTGTACCTTGAAACATGCACATGTACCTTAATATTTTATTAATTTAAGTTCTCTGTTTATGAAGTGCAAAGGTGTGTGATACTTTATGAAAGAATTATTTTCGTATTGTAATGAAATAACTAAAAATATGATAAAAATAGTTTTAGGCACCCAAGGAATCATCAGTAGGCCTAATAAACGCCTAGATGTGTGTTTGTTTGTTGTTTTTTGTTCTGGTTATGTTTTCTTGGTCCTCTGTGCTCCTTATCTCTCTTCCGTTCTTCAAGGTACGTGTTCCAAGGTACAAGACGTGCGTCTGTTTCATAGTACAAGAAGTTCTACAAAATCACTAACATGACGGCATACTGAAAATTGTACACGTAGAATGGAAATTTGTGTCGTAGGAAAACGTATCTAATTCTCTTGTATACGGTTAGTATTACCATAGACCTCATAATAGATAGACTTAGCACGCTTCCCCATTTCTTCCTGCGCTAAAACAAATCAGTTTTTGTTCAGAGCACGAGATTTTGAATTCACCCGCTAGGTAGCTCTAACATGGACCTCATCATAAAGTTCCTAAAATTCAAGTGACTTTGTTTATTCTTTTCTCACATAGTGCTGTATTATTGATATATGTATTATGCATGTAGATAATTGAATAATAATGCATATGATGTATTATTTATAGTGTACAGAGGATACAAAGAAAATATTTTATGCATTTATTGTGGGTTTCACTAGGTTTAATGATTCGTTAGTAAAGGAATTCCATTAATTTTTAAGCTAATGTAAGTTACTTAAGGATCCGTGAATTCTTAACAAAGATTGGTGAAACTCATTATTAATATAACTAGCATTGCATTGATGACACTGAAATTGTCAGGAGTTTCTGTTTTAACATGCAATGTAAAAGGGGAAAAGTCTATAGAAAAATTGGAAGTGGGAGATGATCATTTGAATCTTTTTTTAAAAAAGTGAAAGAAACTGGTGTAAAGCAGAACGGAAATAATTTGTTTTATCCAAATATAACTAGATAAGTTAAAAACAATAAAATTCAGGACATTCAAAACTGTTACAGTACCAATACTCTGAATCTAGGTTTAGGAAGTACAAACATTTCTCATTATGCCCAATATTCTGTAGTAAGTTAGGTATGGACATATGAGAATAATACAAGTATCTAGATTTTGAATTTGAATTTTGTTTTAAGGTATTTAGATGACTTTGGATCAGGCAAAAAAGCCCTCTACATAATTATTTATGAAACATTGAATTATAAAGAAAATTATATGATAACATGTAACGTTAGAACACTTATACAAAAAATTAATAAAAGAGGATATAGTTGAATAAAGATGCGAGAAACTACACTTAAAAAGTGAAGAGGTGGTAATACTACGTGAAACAAATTAAAAATATAACTTATGTGATTTAGGACTGTCAGTCCAAAACTAGTTCAGAAACAGAAGTGATGTGAATTTAGAAAAAAAAACAATAGTGAAAAACATTACAAATAAAAGTAGTGTCACCAGAACTGTTTGAAAGAAATAGGAGATAACATTACAGCTGTAAGTTATAGAGGAGACATACCTGGAAAATCTTTTCAGGTATGAGAAGGATTTGCAGTTAGGAGGAGACTCTAATTTACAAGCGTATGTAGGGTGAAGATTAGTAATATGTTCTGACATTGCATGTTTTGCTAATATATTACATATTCGCACAGCTATAGCATTTCCAAGAGTTATCGAGATACAACTTATCACCCAGAATGCATGCACAATTTCAGTGCCACCTGGCGATAAAACTTTTAATTCCACAACTCTTCGTATTGCCGTTTCCTTCTTTGTCTCTCGTAACAGTAGACTAGTACATTTTTAATATTGTCTTAGCGAGTGATGTGATTGGCTGTTGAAAAGTGAACTTTTTCATTGGGAGTGATTGTGATCCCTTGCGGGCACTGGGTAAATTACTATCAGTCAAATTCTATGTGTATATATTTAGGTGACAAACTTCGAAACTCTTCATAGGTGCTGTGTCTCTGGTAAAGATTGCAGTTACTACATCGAATCTGCTACGAATCGAGTCTGTCTTTTACCTGTCACGAACTATTATCATCAATATATTGTATGTTTACGCTTCAGTCAGCATATTGTGTTACATGTATATATTATCACGACATGGAAGCAAGTCCTGTTTGTTTTTACAATACATTAGTTTTATTTTAGGTTTAGTTGTAGGTTATAATTTTGTATTTGCATATATTTATGGCCTTTAGGTATTGTTTTCTTTTACTCTAGAGTCTAGACAAGTGTTAATAAATGGGCTGATGGCAACAGTGGTCGGCTAATTAATGGACTCGTTCACTTATTTTGTTTCCAAATGTCCTTTTTTGGTCTAATACTTCCATTTCCACTCATTACGACAATTCATTACAACTTTCTTAACTAAAATAAAAGATTTTTAACTCAAAAGTTTACAAGTATTTTATATTAAAATTGTTTTTTAGGAAAATATACAATTTTCACCTTATCGTCTACTATGAACCAGTATCAGTTATCGCAACACACGAACGAATCATTTTACAGTCAGAAATACTTGACAATTAGGACTTAGAGTTGTTAGAAATAAAGTGTTCATATTACTTTTAAAAGGACTAATAATTATATCGTTGGATTTACATTTACTCAGTTTTACAATAGTGATAGATGTTCGCCCGAAAGCAAACGAAGATGTTGGAAAATTGTAGTTATTTATAACTTAGTTCCTATTTGAGTTTTACTGTTGTTGTTTTTTTATATTTGTTCATAAAGTACAAATGTTTCCATTCACATATATTTGATTTGTCACCCATTGTGCATTGGCAGAAAATTGTACACTTCCGTCCTTCTGTGTTCAATGTGAACGATATCTATCCATTTAGATTAAAATAGATCCAAGCATAATGTGCTGTTAAAAAGACTGTTAGATTTTTAGCAGGAAAAGAATATTTAAATTTAACATAACAACAAAACTAGATAAGAAATGGTCACCCTGGTCGATAACAGGAACACTGCTGAATTATATATATACCTAAAGTCGACCACATCAAAATACTTAATTGGTATGACTATTGTGTGTTATTTATGTCATAAAGACAGAACATTTGGGAAGCTGAAAAAGCTATCACACTATTAAACAGCGACAGAGTTTTGTCCTAAATTTTGAAACACTGTCCTTAAGTCTGGAATAATATTTCCGGGATCTTCTAAGCTAAGCAAGAAATACAGATACTTTGTATATCTCCCGGTGTATAATGTCACTATCGATAGCTGGTAAAACGTAAATATTTAGTTACAACTCTCCGAAAACTGGAGACAATTTTAATACACAATTCTCTATGATAGTTGTAGGTCTTGTTTTAACGATATTTGTGTGAAATGGTTGACTACTATCCGAGTAGCAGTGCCCATACCCTATAACAGTGAACTAAAATTGTTTGATAGATATCTTGCATTGATATAATTAAACACCAATTAGAAAACAGAAGTTTTGTTTGAAAAGACGTTAACAACTACGAAACTGGGATGGGAACAATCAAACGGAACCAAAAAAATTCTAGACTATAATAAAACCATTATCACAGAAAATGATTTAAATTTTTTAGATGAATATCACAGTACCTTCCTGCAATGCTAATTTAATTTGATTCTGATTAGAAATTTTCGTTGTAAAACTGGCTGTTCCGTTGAGATAAATCATTTCAAAATTCCAGACTTAAGAGTTAAGAGAAATAGTTTTTTAAACATGTTTTTTTAAAAAGATTTTTTTAAAATAAGGATGTAGATTGGTGTTCCTTATTCATTACCATCAACACTATTAGGCTAATTTAACTTAGATTTGATTCGTTTTGATTTCTTTATAACAATTGAGTCGTGAATTTGATCACAGAGGTTAATGTATCTTGTAAAAAAGGTCGATTTTTACGCAGACCAATTGAAACATGATATTTTGCATCAGTGGTTTTCAATCGCCGGTCCGCCAAACTATTGTGCTGATTCTAGTCAAGTTAATACATTTAATAATTTAAACACTTATTTTGCAGATTTTGGACAGTTACAAATTGAGAATTAAGTTTACAATTTTCCCTTTTTATTTAAAAAAAAAGCTGGAATCTAAAGATGTACTGGCATTTTTTCAACGTCAAATATATCTCTAATTTACTGGTATCATTCCGATCTTTGAAAGTGTGTCTCTATAGTTGGCCAGTCCATGAGTATTAAAAGGTTGAAAAACGCTTCTACACCATTGGAACTTCCTTCTTGCCTAAATTAAAAGTCATTTACAAGTAAGTTTTATGACCGAGAACTTTAAAAAAAATGTTATGAAAGAGTTACTCGTATACTTAATTACTTCTGCGAGATGGGTTCTTATGGCTTTCTAACGTATTCTTTTGTGCCCCTGCTAACAACAAAACATTGATTCATTGATTTATTTCATATTGGTTTACCTATGATGATATCTATGGCTTAAATTTGTCTCAAGTCTTTAAAATATCGTTGATTTTTGTAGCCAAACTATGAAAGAAAACCGTGGGAATTTGCACTGCATCTACATATGATGATTCGTGGTTTAGGACTGAGCAAAATCCATGCAGAAACCCTTGTCAGGATGGGAAGTATAAGGAGAGAGATACTGGTGGCATTCAGCACGGTGAGGGCTCACTCAGGGCTCACTGAATTTGTCCTTTGAATGCCAGTGAGAACTTTCGGCTGACAGTGAGCCGACGCCATCTTTGTGAGCAAAGATTTTCGCGCTCACTTGTGAGCCGGACTTCCCGGAAGTGCGGTTAGTGCGACTGCAATATGGCTTCTGGTGGAGAGGACTATACTGTCACTTACGAATTTAATACTAATTATTATGAAATAAGTACACGTCATGAGGTACACTTGCAGCTTGCCTTCGTGCATGTAAGACCACATTCATATTTAGTCCGTCGTCGATAAAAAAACGGTAACATATGCCTCACATCTTCCCGACGCGTCATGCTTACTACTCTTTCTGCTGTGCGATATTCAATTGTTCGTGGAACTTCAACCATACGCTTTATAAAATTCAACTGTTTGTTGAGCATAAACGAAATTTGGCATCCGAAGGATCCGCTGTGAGCGCTCATTCACTGGAGATCACTCTCACTGAGTCGCTCACTGCGCTGAATGCAGCCAGTGTGAGTAAGTCAGCGAGTGAGTGCTCTACGCTGTTTCCTCATGTAACAGATTCGCGGGCAGATATCAAAGCCATTACATTGCAGAGAACCTATAGAATATATCGGATAAACTGTTTATGAGAAGTTTCCCCAATCGTAGATGTAAATCAAAATATAACGTAATGAGTTCTTAACCATTCCAAGTGTTTCACGAAAATGGTTAATCAAAAATATCAATGTATGTATTTAATTACCAATGACTTCACTTTCAAGCTTTGAGACGAATAGTTAATAAAAATTTAGGATATGGGTAGAGTCTACCAATAACCCGAAAAGCAAATTGATTATTTTTGTTGTTGTAGTTTTTGTATAAAATTTGTAAATAAATATTTTTGGGAGTAGGAATGATTTAGTAGAATACTTATGATTGAATAACCAACCACCTGCTATGTGTCATTTAATCTAAGTGGTCGTATAGAGAAGATCTCTTTATAATCTCAGACACCTCATAGAAACGCCGATAACCGGGTCTACGTCGCAAATGATAACAGCATAGCAGGAGTCATAATTCACTAGAAATGTCTTAAATGCTTTGTTTTCCTTCTTGAAATAAACCATGTTTAGTTCATTAGCAGATCTTTCAGTTGCAGCTTAACAAATCTTTCAGATTTTATAGTTTTTGTTTCTTAAACTGGTTTTACTAGAAAGATTTGTGTGAGATACTTCACATTAAGAACCACATTGAAAATAGTAGGTTTATCCAAGCTATCTATCAAGTCACAAGACCTTTAACAACTGGTGTGCTCTAGATAGTCCTTGAAATCCGTACTGGCCAATTTCAATGTTCAATTATTTATTTTTCCTGTACCATATTTTGTCTATTATCCCGAAACTAACCCCAGCCTCAAAAAAATAAATTTGATTACGTGAATGTTTCTAACACGAAATGAAATACCAAAGAAGAAAACAAATCATTGAGAAGAAAAAACGACTTTGTTTTTGAATATGGACGAAAACTTGTTATTGAAGAGGATTTGGCCGCGTATTAAAATAATAAAACTAAAAATGCGTGAATTAGTGGATGTAAAATCAAATTCGCACAGAGACTTCTTTTTAACGCAGTAGATAATGCAAGTGTCTATATAACTAGAAACTGCATTATTCTCCCTAAACTACACCTAACTAAAGCCTGAAGCACATATCAACTTTCCAGTGGAAAGGGTTGCTTAAACCTTACAAAAGTTTTGATGTAAATAACGGTAAGGAATTAAGAAAGAAGTCAAGATTTGATTTCGTCCAACACCAGAAGTTGACATTTTGCTTCTATACGAAGTTCCACTATGCGACGAAAAATAAATTATACCTCACATTTGACTGGTTAACACTGTTTATAAAGATATTTTAATTAGAGGATAATTAAATTAAATTTAACCATTATTGAATTTAAACAAAAGAAGAGCTTTGTTAAGTATCTGATTGGCTCATATCTAGGGTTGCTAACTGTACCGGATTTAGAGAAACTGACACAAAATCCATATCCGAGACGCTAATAATCTCGGTTCATAAATAACTATAAGGACGTGGGTTAACAAATCTCCCGCTTTTGCGGTTCAGGTGACCGTATTTTTTCAGTGATTTCAGGGAGAATCGGGATAATTCCATTTTTGCGTTGTTGCAACAGTAAATTCGGTTACCTTTACTTCCTATCTCACCACTACATGAAACATTATTCTTAATTCATCAATACTCTTTGAAATTGGAGTTTAGAAATGACAAGCGGTTAAATCAATCAGAATATTCATAACGTGGTTTTAGAAAAGAGACATAACAGAAATAGTGCATTTCAAGGATTTAGAGAAGGGAATACAAAATTAGGATCCCTGAAAATAGTGCATGTTAGCCCTAGAGAGAAGTTGTTTTCAAATGTTTCTTTCTAAACGAAACAATAAAATTTGTCGAAGCATATTTATTCTTCAAGCCGGGGAGAAAAATAGTCGGAGATAAGTGCCTTAATCCGGGAAAATTCTCCGGAAACTGGGGATGAATGGTTACCCTACCCTAAGTTGCTGTTCTGATGTTTCCTCTGTGCAGTGATTCCGCCATGCCCCCCTGTGGAGGTGTCACCCTCCCAAATTCTCGATAACACCGCCCAACATTAAAATTTGTATTGTCAAAAATCGATAGAAATCGTGCACAACTCCACTAACATCCTCCCAATTATGATTTTACACCCCCCCCCAAACTAAACATCTTGGCGGAATCTCTGCCTCTGTGTATACAGAATCCGAAAGTATCTCTGTCCTGCTCTTTTCTATTTCCATATGCACCATTTCTCTCTCTCTCTCTCTCTCTCTTTGAGTCGTTCTATTGCCAAACGTATAAGAAATCGAGATAACTTTTAAAAGTGAAGGAATGACAATAATATAATTTATGGGTAGCATTATTCTATACTTTTCCATGTATTTTTTGGTATGTTAGTATATTAATTTTCTTTGAGAAATAAACATTTAGGCCTATTGTTGTCTTCCAAAAATCGGTTTCACTATTCTCAGTAGTAAACGAGTTGAAAATACTTTCCTGTATTTAGTTAATTAAACTTTAAATTACATCAATATTTAATACATGTCACTAACACTTTAAATTCATACCTTCGTGTCTTCCGTTCTGAACCCCCTTAGGAAATCTTCAGTTTAAATTGTGTCCTGGATTCAACACTGATATAGCTGGCAGCCCTACTCATATAAATATAGCCATACAACCTCAATTTTGATTAACGGCTCAAGATTTGGGATCTTTCCTCTTCCGAAGCATCATATTGAGTTAATTTTAAACAGTAGATACAAATTTAATTGTTTTATTAATGGAATAAGTACCGACTCAAGCCAGGTCCAGATCACAAATTCTACTCCAGAAGCAGAGTATCCAGAAATAAATTCTACCTCTTATTGAAGAGTTCAAGCTTGTCTAAAGACATGAATATCTTCAAATAGTAACGTAAGATAAAGAATAGAGTTAATCAAATGTTGATTTATTTCAAATATACAAGAAGAATACGGTTTCTCTACAGTTCGAGCTTCCACTATCCAAAAGCACCTGTCATTATAATATTAATTTTACTCCATAGCTCTCGGAAGCATCCATTGTCATTAATTGTCGTTATCTGCTATCTATGGAACACTTTTGCAACATTTTGAAGCATACATATGGGTGACTATCAACTTGAGTTTTTTTCGTCCTTACTTCTGTTTTATTTAAAATTGTAAAATATATCAGAAATGTCACTACTCTCCTAGTCCAAGTAACGATTTCACGTTTTCAATACTTTTTTATATCGTTTTCCTTCAGCATTTGTAAGATCAAATTTTGTTTGGGTGTTTTAGCTATAGTATTCGTATGCCGTATTCTAAATGAAAAAAAAAATATTAAAAAAACCTATGCTTTTCTTCCGTCCGTTGATTACGTGTCATTGCTGTCCCTTGGATTTTTAGGTGCTATGTAAATCCGCTAGGTGCCACATAATCCCGCTTCTTGCACACCTAAAACAAAGTATAGTCATGCTGCATCCAAATATGTACGTTAGGATCGCGTTGTTTACAGTTTGCTAGCAGTTCGAATATGTTTAATGTTTTTTTGAATTACCGTAATCCTCAAGTGTCATTGCTGTCCCCCTTTCTCGCGTTGCAAGTTGCCGCCTAAATTTATTCTGAAATAAGATCAGGCATTCTTTCTTTCTGGATTTCGATTTATAACATAAGTTTCCTTTATTACTACAGTGTAAGTGTATAGATTTTTTTTTCAACAGATTTTGAAACCTATAACAGATAAAAGGTGCATTTCATTGTTGCAATTTTACATTTTTTTCTTATCCCGCCACATCTTTCCCGGACTAGTCGTCTCCGTTCCCAGATTAGTTTTGTATTCCTCCTACTCAATTGTGAGAGTCAACCATGACACTGATGTGAAACCACGCCAATATCTTAACTAAACGTTTATGAAAGTGAGGTAATTGGAATTCGCTATTACAGAAAAAATACAATGATATTTTTTTTTAATTTTTAACATTTTCCTGTTTTCAGTCAAGTTTATAAGACCTTTTGCTCTAAAATATGTATCTAATTTCTAGATACCATAATACTGGCATAACGTGGATCCTATGTTTAATTTAATCAGAGGCTATTGCATATTATAAACATATAATTGTACTGGATGAAAAATGCAAGGGGAAGCAGTTGCAGAATTGTACATTTTTTATTTTATATTGTGGATTAATTTTAGAATCCTGTATCAAACTGCGTGACAAGTGTCATTTTAAGAAGAAGAAGGTTCTACGTTACCGAAAGAGATAAAAATGACGCCATCTTGAAACAATTATTTTAAATAAATCAAAGTTGGGAGATAATCACCCATATAACAAGGAAGAAAAGACCTTACAATTCCTTCAAATTTTGAATTAATTTTAAGGTTTTTACGACTCAGGCCAAGATAGGGTGTGGGAGAGGATTGTGGAATGTAGACGGTCAGGGTCTATTTTAGGTACTATCTCGACATTTACCTGGTATGACTGAGGAAAACCTCAGTCTACTGTTCCTTGGACATGAAAGCTGTGGAATATAAGGAGGGATCCTTATTTTAGTCTTCATAACAATAATAGGTACAGTTTGGTTTCATTGATGAAAGTTTCAGCATTTTATCCAAAATATTTTCTCTAAAATAGGATCTGTAAACTGTTATCTATCCTATAGAAATATCTTACAAAAGCAATCAACAATGACCGCACTATGTTTTGAGTAGCATAATTTTATATAAATTTCTAACTCGAGTATTAATGACGGTTAATGTAAATCTTCAGATCCTATTGGAGTCTCATTTCTGTTAACATTAGTATTATTTCTTACAGTTGCTAATATTACATCTGAGTGCTTCTCATTTTATTGATAGATAGCAGGTTGTACAGCACATTGCTGCGAAATTTACAAAGGGGAAAACATATTGCTCCACCTTGCATAAAAATCATAATAAATTTTAGTCTGATATTTCGCGAATAGTGAAATCTTCTTTTCTAATAAATTCTATAATTTTGAAGGTTATCTATTCCCTCGAGCTTTCCTAGGAATTCGCAATGTTCTTGCATTTTTGAATTAGCTAGAAAGTACCTAGTAGTTTACTGCAATGAATTTTGCAAATGGTGGTAGTTTTTTTTTCTCTGTCGATTTTGAACTTCTTTCCATAATCATTTAATGACAGGAAATATTTTACAAAAGATGAAATGGATATTAATTTCTTTATTAGTCCACACTTCCAATGGTTCCGTTTTCACTAACATACTTTTGCAGGTGGCAGGAGAAGATATATGGGTCAAAGGTTTTTTTATTGAATCTTGTAGTACTCGACGAGAGGATCGCGATAGTACTACAAGAATCTATCAAAAAAGTCTTTGGCCCATACATCGGCTACTCTTTGGAAACTCTCCGGATTGTTCAAAGCATTGAAGCTTAGGTTAGGTTACGTTCGGTTAGCTAACTTTATATTAGTTAGTTTAAGTCATCTTTAACTGGGCGTAACGACTTTCGTCCTTCAAAATCAGATGAGAAAAAAATGTACTATTGAACATGGTGATTTCTCAACCGCGGAAGTATCCAAAGAGCATCCCATATACGTATCTTCCCCAGGTTACTTTCGGACATATATGCAAATTTTTACTGTTTCGAAACTACCAAAAATGTTGGTACCATCGTGTATTACAAGAATCAATCAAACAATCTTTGGTCCATATATCTTCCCACTTCCAGGGTCGGATTTATACGTCTAGGTGCCCTAGGCCCATGAGTTCAAGCTTCCCTTCCCTCACCACTCCCGTCCTTTTCCCCTTCCTACATTCACATTGTGACAAATGACTCTCCTTCGTCTTCTAGCCATAGTAACGTGAAATAATTATTTAATTTTGATAACGCGGTTACTTACAATATACGTTTGAATAATATTATAACGATAAAATAACGGGATTAAATACAATGAGCAATTTTAATTAAATTACTGTAGGCTACTTGTTGAAAATATGGTAATTGCACTGAATAAGAAGGTAATACAAACTTTTTTTCAATTTCATTATTTTCAATATTGTTAGTACATTTCCTTTTATGTTTTTAATGCAAATTTAAGAACAATCCTAGCTCCAGCCATTTATGGATTCTACTTTTGCTAATATCACAAATGGCACATTCCAGTTTCGTGATAGATTTAGATTCTAAAATGTTCAAAATACCTTTATAAAGTTTTCAAGAAGAAACAATCCAAAAGCTAACAATTATAATCACAATACAAAACAATAAAATATGCTAAATGCTTTTATAAAGTATTCGAGAGGAAAAGCTCAACAATTAACATTTACAATACAAAACTTTGAAGTTTTCTAAATATATTTATAAATTTAAAAAGTCTAAAAATTAGCAAATACAATCCAAAACACTAAAATTGTCTAAATACATTTCAGCCTATAAAGTTTTAAAAAACTAAAAAATTACAAGTACAGTACAAAATACAAAGCACACAAGACACTTATATAAGGACATACAAAAGCACTTTAAAGTAAATTAATGAATGGTAAAGTCATCAGATTTTCTTCTCGCTAATTAACATTTATTGGTTCATCCTCTTTTCCACTTCTCTTTATGTAAAAAAAAATGTAGGTTTACAGAATTGAACCCTGCAATATACCGGTACGGTCTACCCGCCAATACGTCGTTCCTCAGAACTAGCAACTTCAAAGTTAAAACCTGAGTCACCGTAGTTCAGTAGTAGAGCGTTGGTGTAGCACGTGGGTTCAACTCCAGACGCCAACCATTCTGACTGAAGTTTTCCAGGGTTTTCTCCTGTTACACCACACAAATACTGGGATGGAACCTCCAACGAAAGCTCTGGCCGACACCTTCCCTAATAATTTCCTCTTCCCTATCCCGGTCTGAGCCTTAGATGCCTAAAGACCATAAATAAAGTTTCAAAATCTCTAGAAATGGACAAAAGCGACTCTACAAACTCGTTCGTTACGTTGAATACGGGGGCAGGTCTTTAAAAAAACATCTCAGGGAATATTCTTCTGCTGAAAAGATAAAGTCAAGTTAAGGAGAAAATTAAGAGTTGTTCTTCTGTACTAAAAGATAGGTTAAGTTTTTTTTTTTTAATTTTTAAAGTCCTTAATTTCGTTTTTGGATTAGACCAGGATTGGGTAGGGGAGCGCTGAGGCCAGTATTTAGTTAGCGTACCATTCTGACATTCGTCAGGTGAAACTGAAGGAAACTAAAGAAAAACGTCAGTCTGGATGATCAGCAGCAGGATTCGAACGCACGGTACCTACCCATTGCGGACCCGGAAAGACAGGATAAGAAGAGAGAAACACTTTAGTTTCCTCCAATACAAAAATTAGCGTAAATATCGAGTGGTTAACACAAAGTACATCTTACCCATTAGCAGGGGTATAGATGACAGCGACGATACGCGACAGAGTAAAATCAAGAAAAACAAAGCTTTCTGACAAGGTTGAATTCTATAATAACAAAAATAACTTCAGTTATGATTGTTATTAAAGAACTCAGACTTATCAGAAAGCTTAGTTTTTCTTTATTCAAGATAGATACATGGCCATATTGCCATAATATCCAGAGTAAAATGATTATTGGCGTGTACAAAGGCAAAAATAGTAACAAATAATGTTCCTAATATAAGCACTAATACTTCTATTTCTAACATACATTAACCTAATTTTAAATTACCTCAAGTCAGTTATTTACGAGGGATCACGCTGTTCAAAGATGACGATGTTTGGTGATCTCCCTTTATGTTGTTTTCTTCCTAAATATTGTTTTCGTCTCGCGTTTTAAGTAGCAAATTCTATTTTTTCCTTCTAAAGTGCGCCCCTAGGCCCGGGTCTATGGATAAATCCGTCCCTGCTCACTTCTCCAACTTTTGCATTACTAGTTCTGGTAAACGGTTACTGTTATGTGCCAAATACTTTACCAAATTACTCCTTGCGAAAAAAAAATAGGAGAAGGGAGGTGGAATCCCCCACTTTTAAATTAATTTTTAACGTAATACCATTTTTGTTTTGTTTGAAACTATACTCCGTTTCAACTTTACATTTCGGTTACCATAACTTGCGTCACGTTCCTAATACGTCCCCCCCCCCCATTACAACTTGCGAAAACACCGGAGTTGAGACGATGGAGTTGCCTTTTACACGAATTTCATAAACAATATCATATTTGGAAGTCTAGGTGATGTGAATTTTCAAGGAGAGCCGAGTAGGTAAGTTAAGGTAAATTCCATTAGGTGAAATTTACACGTGTTCTACAACACCACAACATACACTACTTTTTCTGCTAGAAGATGTGTTACCTCGAAAACGTTTCTGACATCCAGATATCTTCGTGTCACAAGGTACGTTATTTATTCGTTTTCCACAATGGAAATTATGGCTTTCATTTCTTCGCTTAGTGTTTAGTTCACTACTGCATTTCATGCAAATAGATTTCAACTTTAACGAAACATTACCAAATAATTATTAACAACATTCTTTCATTGTCAAAAGACTCTCGTATAAAACTTAAAACTAGTTCAAACTACTGCAATTCTTGCAATTAATGTTTCGACCAACTTTCCCGCCTAAATTCTCTTACCAGGCAACAGTGAGCCTTTCTCTATCCTACTCAATATATTTATCACTGACAAATACGTTATTCCAGTAGATTTTCTAAACTCTTCTAAAAGTACTACCAGGTACATTACACCCCGGAAATGTAATTTGGCATAGCTAA
>JAGDQP010009054.1:9541-60663 GCA_022664845.1 Lepisma saccharinum
ACACACACACACACACACACACACACACACACACACACACACACACATATATATATATATATATATATATATATATACACAAAACATGACTTTTCTAACCTAACATAACCCACTTTATATGTAGTTGTAAACAGTAAAGAAAGGCTTAAGTAGAAAAGAAAGCAATCACAGCACAGCCTGGTAGCCAGCCTAAAACCGAAGGAAGAGGGGTAAGGCGGCCAAGTATATTACAATATTCATACATACAAACTGTATGTCAAGTATGTATATGGGTCTTGGCTACGGGCGTCTGAGTATTTAATTCCAGTAGGGTTTTTTCTATCCCGTAATGGTCTAAAGTAGTGATGGCCAAACGGATCCGTATCCTCTAATATTCGGATCCGGATATCCGAAACCCGGATCCAGATCCGAATATCCGAAACTCAGAACTGGATCCGAATATCAGAAACTCGCTTCCGGATCCGAATATCGGAAACTAGGATCCGGGTATCCAAGACTTGGATTCGGATCCTGATATCCGGGACTGGGACACATCATTGTGATATTTCTTCCTAAATCGTACTTTTTTGATTATCTAACGATAAGTCTTCGTTTTTTTCTCTTCATTTAAGGTGTCTTTATTACCAAGCAGATCAAAAGAAATAACTTCTCTTGGGCTACATTCTCTTTTCGTCGTATCACAAAAATCAATCAACTACCAAAGAAATGAGACAGAAAACAATAAACTTCCCCGTATGTAAAGTGTAAACGACCGTTAGGTAACTGCTGCTTCCTGTGCTAGAGTGCATGGATGCTAGACTCACTTCGAATGAACATGAACATGAAAATGAACTCACTTCTCGAGACAACATAGTGTTACCAAGTGGGCAACCTAAAGCGGGCTTCAAATTAGAGCGTTCGCGTGGTGTTGCGCAAGCACAGAGTGTCCTTTTATCCATGCATCAAGCCGAATGCTCGTACACGCTATCCTTGCAAAATGTTCGGGTGTAAAGTGGTGGATGTGCGGGAGTCACAATAGGCAAAGTGCAAGGATGCTGAAAGGTGTCGGCTAGGACCTAAGTTGAATGTGCCATTCCGACATTTGCCTGGTGTGACAAAAACTTAGAAACTTCAGTGAGTATGGTCGGTGGCTTTGATTGACCCACGACCAGCTAAATACTACCCCAACATTCTACCACTGAGCTACGACGCCAGGGATTCCGCCATGTTTTTCAGTTTGAAGCCGGGTAAGGTCAAAATTCGGAGTGTGTACCTGAAGTTTACACGGTTGCTATTGATTTTTGACTGTAAATAAAAAAAAATGGCGATATTCTCAAGAATTTGCGGGGTGAAACCCCAACAAGAGGTCTGGGGAGTCACTGTACGATGATTTGGTCGGGGCCTGGTCGAAAGTTTCTGATAGGACCTCTTTTCCTAGCACTTATAGTAGTAGAACTTATAAATGAGTCCCTAAACGAGAGGAGGCTCTGAGCTGTGTTTTTGTGTTTCATTAAGTGAATGTTTTGTGTGTATCTCTTAGTGCTGCAGGAATTTACCTGGGACCGCAGGCCTGACCTCTGTGTTTAGCGTGCTGTCGGGTGCCAAACTCCGAGGTCCCGCCTCCGAATTGCCTCTTAGCTTTCCTACGTGAATAGATTAACTACTCGTGGCTCCTAGTTGCTCCCCACCCACAAAAAAATAATATTTTTCTGCTTTTTGAGGGGGTGACATAAACGAAAATCCATGCCATTTAGTGATTCTCTCTATGGTTAAGTGCAATCATGAACATAGACGAATCTGTTTTTCCGCATTCATTTCTTCTTATTCATCTCCTATCAATGCCGAAAAACTAACATCTATAGGTAAAGAGCAACCAGGAACCACGAGTTGTTTTTCTAGAACGTTTCCTAAGAATGTTTGTATGTAATATATGTATGTGTTATGCAGATGTAATATTGTATGCGTTGCGATAATTCTTAAATTGCTGCCACAGGTATAGGACAGCAGGTGTTGTAAGTTCATTTAGAATTAACACCTTCTTGCAGAGTCGATGTAGTCAGTCGTTTGTCAAACCTTTCTTTGTCAATTATATGCACATTTTCCAGTTGCTTTCATCAGCATTTAGGGGCCAGACTCATGTAGCAAAGGACCTTCTTTTAGCAACTTTGGCAGAAGATTGGCTTGTGTCGTGGCTTCGTATCAAAACATTGAGTTCACCTAACAAACAGTCATTGAACAGAGACTGATCATTTTATTATCACCACAACAGCACACTCTAACTGTGTTTCATCGAAACCTCTTGTTTGCTTTCTTCAGTGTATTAGTAGGGCATCCGGCCCTAAATTTTTTCATCATGGCAGATCAACAACAATCAGAACGTCATAACTTTCAGTTGCAGTAGTACCAGAACCATCGCCATATTACACACTAGGAAGCATAAGCAAACACTGACGCAGCTCACATGCAACATCTACTCGATCACGTTAACGCTCTAGGTCATCAGCTAATAGCAGATCAAACCGTATAACGCCATCTTCGTCACTGATGAAGAAATCACACATATCAATGATATAGAATAATAAGGAGAACTTCAGGTGGGCAGCAAAAACATGGACGAGCACCCATATCTTCCAGGTCAGACTCCGAATATTCCCCATCACAAATTTCGATGAAAAATTTCAAAATAAAAAAGAACTGCTATTTCAACAGTTCATTAAATACGTGTCAAGAGAACAAATAGGATGAATCATACCTACACGCAAAGGAATCACAATTCACTCTCCAGACTAATTTTGCAACCATGATCAGAAACAAACATAGCTTTGAAATATTTGGAAAACCAGCAAACATGACACGTATGGATATAAAATGCACACGCTAACCACCGCCGCCCAGAAAATACCCACACTATCGGTAGTAGTCCGTGGAGTCGAGCTTACAATCAGATATAGAAGCCGAAGAAGAATTCTAGATAATCGCGAATTGCCTGCGCATTAAAACGAAAACCAGTATCCTCATCTACACGGTACATGTGATCACCACTATCCAAGAAACCATTGATGATCTATTTTCAGACGGTGCACACACACATATATATATATATAAGAAACCATATAGAGTAGAGGTTACCTATCAAATGTCAAAATTGCCAAGAATACACACCACACCTTATAATGCTAAAATGATATCACATACGGGTACTGCAAAGGTTCACACAATAAAAAGATATGTCTAATTATGAAAGAGCCAGCAAAATGTACTACTTGCGAAGACTCACATCCAACGTTTAGTTATAAATGCAAAGCTCGACCACCTCCAGAACCTAAAAAGCCTGAATTCATAGTATCGATCAGCACCATTGAAACTAAACAACCAGAAACTAGCGCAGATAATTCTGTATATCAACCCATAAGTAGTTCCCAACTTCTAGGTTTCATCACTGTAGCCCTACAAAACATACATCCTTTTCAGCGTCCATTCGTTTTACAACAGGTCCATCATGCATCAAAGACAATCTTAAATGTCAACTTTAACGTAACTTACTAAGGGGCGTATGCATATTTCCACTTGAAACAGAAGTTTAACACTACAAAATACAACAACATAAATACCAGAAGATTATGGCATTATTTCACCAACATCCATTCTCTCTCAGCATACAAAGATATTTGTGAACAATTAATATTAGAAAAAGAAACGTTAAAACCTTTTACTAAATGAAACTCATCTTATTCGAAACACATCAGTCAAAATACTACGCTACACACTGCAACGCTGTGACAGCATTGAGCCAGACTTACGTGCCAACGGAGGTACAATAATAGGATTTTCACTAAACATACCTCACCGTCAGCACACGCCTCCAATGCCAAATATACCAGAATATATAATCTCTACACTTTACTATAAACATAGTTACATCACTCTATCCACAGTCTATACATGTTTCGGCCATCCCATCCACTTTATTTTTTCTCGACTAGATATCAAATAATTTTACCAATTACATCATTATGGCCGATATCAATTTTTATAGCCGAACAAATCAAGATAAATTTAACTTCAAACATTTCATAGGATACCAGGCTACCGGAACACCTCATCACCTGATTAAAACCACACGACCTCTTTCCAATACACCACCTGACATTGTTATTACCTCCACAAATATAGCCAAACGCAGTATCATAGAAAGCCTTGATCCGATAGGCAGCGATCATGCCCCATCAAGCTCACTCTGCATTGTAACCCAAAATTCCTTCCCCATAAAAAAACATCCCGCTCCGACAAGTGCTTAGATTTGACAAAGCAGATTGTTAAAGATACAGGTAATATGTCGAATCACAAATTGCAATACTTGATACTCCAACTACTGAAGATGAACTTTATGATAGAATAGACACTATAACCGCTACACTACATACAGCTAGAACTAAATCAGGATCGTATGCTGTGGATAATCCAAGCTACCACCAAAGCCTCAGCCAGTGTTACCAGATTCCCGCTGCAACATTTCCCATATAATACTGAAAAAATTCCCGTTTTTTGTATAAAAATCCCAGATTCTATTTTTTTAAAATAATTGTTAATATTTTTTTAATGTTCCAAATGATGCACCAAAATTTCCCGGTTTTTTCCCTTTCGCCTTTTTTTGGGGCCAGATTTTTTCATTTTCCGGGAAAATTCCCTCCATCTGACAAAACTGGCCTCAGCTTGTAAGCTGCACGATTATTATTAACTTACATGAAAATGAAGCAGTCCGTAAAGACAATATTTGTAAAATGATTTGTTTAGATGTAATTCTAACTCCGCCACAGTGTCGATTCTTCTAATCGTAGTCTGGGACAGAAAGTTACATTTTATAACACAAGCACAGTTGCGTGTGGAATGGATGGGAAGCTTTCGGATAAAATACCACCAGCGCTTCGTTTCTTGAAATCGCTGCCTCCCTGTGTATGGAGTAGTCACGTGAAGTGCAACTGACGAGAGAACCAAATACAGGGCATTCAAATTTTGTCCGCTGCTCCATTCTAGTACATAGCAAGAGAAACGGAAAATACAGGGATAAACATTGTACTGTATTTACCATATTGGTACGATAATTTTATTACCTGTACAGTGCAAACTTCATTACCGTACGAAAATAGTTATTATTATTATTATTATTATTATTATTATGAAATTTCCCTTAGTGATGTGTCCGTTTTGTTGATAGAGAACAAAATGGTTATTTCGATGAGGAATAATAAGCCAGCCGAATTACGATTCTCGTATATGGTGCTCGTGGACATAATTAGTAATGATTTTTTTCTCTTAACAGGATTGTTGTAATATTGGTCGTAATCAACATACTAAAAGTATTGAATGATTCGCCTTGTGCTAACTCCGCCATCTTGGAAAATGGCAGACGATCACACATATTCATTCGGTTTTCGGCTAATTTCTTAAAAACGGTTAATTTTAGAAAGAAAATGAAAGAGCAGAAAATTTCCTATTAGATAGAGCTTTTACATTTCTCTGAAAAGGTAAATTTATTCTATAAACAATATGGCCACTTTTCGGATTATGAAAGTATCAATTTGCTAGAAATTGTCACTTTTGCAGGATTATTGATAACTGATCATTATTCAACTCTTAAAGTAAAGTCCATATTTTTAGAGACCCTAAAGATCATCGCAGACCTCTAGGCGTTTTGGTGAGATGACGAGTAGTCAGCACATCGCTTGTTTGTGGCGTTCTTGATCTCAGTTTGTTACTGATTTGAATACAATGTATAATTTATTATTGCTAGCATACATAGGAGAAGAATGACTTTAGGGAGGAAGGTTTAACAGGGGAAAATTCCAAAACAGCGCAGACTTATCAGAAACGTCGACCCCACATAAGTGGGAAAAGACTGAGATAAAGAAGAAGAAGAGGAAGAATTCTTGAAACAGATTTGAGCTGTCGATTGTTTACATCGTGCTCATGTGTCTGTGAAGGCGATGAGAAATCACAGCCAACTTAGAAGCCAACACAAAGAGCTGATAAGCGCTTGACGCGAGTCATTGAATTTGTTGCTTAATTGTATTTCTGGGCTAAAACTTTTGAAGTACGAGTATTGGAACTGTGTTCTTCCTTAACTATCTGCTGTTGTCACAAAGGAAAATCTGATCATTTTTAAGTGCTTGTAAACGAAGTGAAGACTTTTGTACTGAGTGTTTTGAATTGCCCATGACGAATATTAGCAACATGTAAGTACATACATTTTCAATGTTCATTTTTTTCAATATAGACTATCATTTCATATTCTATTTAAGGAAATAGAGAAATGAATTGTGACGAAATGTGTGTATTGTTTGATGAAAAACTGAATACTAAACCTACAGTCGCTGTATGTCGGGGACTTTCCACGCTTACAAATGCAAGTAAGGAACGTGGAGATGAAAAGTATAAAAGCTTGGAAAATAGAGACTTCCTTACCATTCACTTTGATTGCAGGAAGTCTTACAATTCGAGCGAGTATTAGAAGAAGTGAGGAGTTGCAGCTGGTACGAGCAGATCTCCTGTAAAGAAGAAATTAAGGTCGGCTGAATCGTATTTTGACTTCAAGAAACTTTGTTTCTTCTGTGGTGAAGAATGTAGTGAAGAATTCGAGGGAAAGTTAGTTTACCTATAAGAATACGTTTGAAAAATTTGGAAAGTGAGTACACTAACATTTAGAGAAAAAAATTCTGCAGAAAGCTGTTGAGCGAGAAGATGACTAGGGAAGGAAGATTAGAAATCGTATTTTGGTCATTTCCTGCTTAGTAGCTGAAGAAGAACGATACCACGAGATATGGATGTCAACATTTTATAAAATACCCAAGACTTTGCCACGTGGACGGTATGAAGACCCCGAAATATCTTCTGCACTCAACAAAATATGCAATTTGATTGAGGAAAGTGATGATTGCCAATTCTCAATAAATGAGTTGTTAAACGTCGTAGAAAATAAAATGACTAACAAAACACTGCGACGAAGACTAGAGAGTAAATATGGAGATCGCATAGTTGTAACGGATGTGCCATTTAAGGATTCCATTGTATGTTCTCGCGATAAAACTCAAAGGATTTTAACTGATGTTTGGTGTGATCAGAAAAAGGAAATGGAAGCTGGAGACAGACTTAGGATAGTGCGCACAGCTTCAGCCATTATTAAAGAACACATAGATAGCACTTTTCAACACTGACTACGGAACCTATCCTGCACCACGAGAATTAATGAGTGATGTTGAGGAGAGCATTCCAACTTCATTAGAAGTATTTTGGGATGAGCTGATTGTGAAAGGTAAGAAAGGTCGTATCGAAACATGGAATAAACGAGCTTTAGTAATTGCTCACACCATCATATCAGCTGTAAGACCAATATCATTTTTATCCAGTATCAAACTCGGCTTTGGCTTTTATTTACACAGAAAAATCTGATCAAAATTTATTTTGAACATTCTGTCAAGAATTGGCTTGTGTGCACACTTTACGACGAAATAATAGCCTATGAAGCAGCTGGGATCAGACAAGGTCCTCCACAAGTTGAAGAGGGGACATTCGTACAGTTCGTTTTCGATAATGCAGATATCAACGTATATACTGTTGATGGTCATAATACATTTCATTGCATGGGAGGGATTAAGTGCGTGCGTCACGCCTTCAACAGTTGTGAAGAAATGTTCATCCATGGTGAGATCAAAATCTACATTATTATTAGAAACCTTTGAATCAATTCGAAGTACACCAATAAAGAATTTTCACAGGGATATAGACGAGCGCTTACGAGCAAGATATACACGCTTTTCATCCAATGAATCAGATAATCCGATGACTGATTGTAGTGACGTGCTTTGGATGTGTGGTAAGTAGCTAAATACTTGGAGTGGTTTTATGGCGAAGATAACGGAACATATACCTTATGAAGCTACCAAAGTCCAATTTCTACCATTTGTGTATATGCCAGCAAACAATTACATCATCATAAACAGTGTTCTCTACTTCGCTTCCAAAGAGTCCGAAGAAACAAAGAAAAGACATTGTCTTGTGACGTTCGATCAGCCAATATACGCAAAAGCATGCGATATCGTAGCTTCAGATTTATCTAACATCACGGTGCGACTTGGAGGTTTCCATATGTTAATGTCTTTGATGGCACCATTGGACACATCATGTCAGGCATCGGTTTGAAAGAGTTATGGGCCAGTGTTTATGCTACAAATTCAATTGATAAAATGATGTCTGGTCACCAGTACGCAAGGGCTGTTCGAGCTCATTTGTTAACACAAGGAGCATTGGCACATACTTTGCTGAACAGCATAGACATTCCCGATGAGATGAAAGTAGAAATATCAAAAGTTGGCAAAGAAGCTGTCAATAGATTAGGTACTTACGAATCCATTAATGGCTCTGCAGTAGTTAAGGATCTTTTAAAGAAATTTCACGATTGTCTTACATCGACAGCTGAAAAAGGACCAACTGCAAAACTTTGGATACAATACTTCCATATGGTGACTATTCTAAAGAACTTCATAAAGGCAGAAAGGATGAGTGATTGGGAGCTACACTTGATTGTGTGAAACAAATGAATTCGTTCTTCCATGCTGCAGGCCACTTGCCAAATGTATATGCCAAATCTTGTCAATTGTACTTTCAGCATATGAGCATTTTTCATACAAAGTTAACCGAAGCGGAGATGGAAACATTCATAAGAAGTTTTGCAGTCAGAAGAACAGACAAATTGTGGGCTGGGCTATGTACCGATATAACTATTGAACAGACGCTTATGAGAACCATGAAAACTGTTGGAGGTCTGAGTCGAGGAAGAGGAGTGTCAGAAAGTGTTGTGTCAAAGTGGATACTATGCTCGCCAATATAATCTGAGGTGGCTAAAAGCGTCGATGAATTTTGCAATGTAGTGCCGGTCACAGTGAGCCAACATGTTGATCTCGGAAAAGCAAGAATAGAAAAGGACGATCAAGATGCGAAGATATTTGTGAGCTGGCTTGAAATACGCTAGCTTTGTGGAACGCAAGGAATTATTATCCTTATCGACAGGTGTCAGTGTAGATGACATCATCAACTACCACAGAAGTGTGGAAATAGCAAAAGCTATAACGAAGAGCTTAGTAGGTCAGAACTTCCAGAACTTGAAATTTAAAAGGAAAGACAAAGTGATTCCATTAAGCTCAATGAACCACAATACTGTAAGACTTTATGAAAAAGTTGTGCCTGTAAATATGAATTTGCTGTTCCAAAGAATCATAAAAACAGTTCACGACGACAGCTAACTGAAGAACTGTTATAAATATGAACTTTCCTCCTTACTAAATCCCTATTTGCTTAACGAGGAATGAGAAAATGTGTCAAATCAAGTCTCTTTTCATGTTTCGACACAATGTATCCACAGGCACTGCACCCTAACGAATGTAAACTTGTTGTTGATGGTGGTTTTATACTTCACCGCGTGCTATGACCTCGTCAAGGCACATTTCAAGACACCCTTTCTATTTACATTGCTTACCTTAAAAGTCATTGTGGTTTGAACTGCACGGTAGTGTTTGATGAATATGGTGAAACTACCAAGAACACAAAGAATTGCTGAAAGTGCTCGGAGATACGCCACGAAAAGAATACGAGGTGAAGAAGGACACCCAAGTAATAGTTTCACAAGAAATTTTCCTTTCTGACGAAAGAAACAAGTCTAAACTCATTGGTGTACTAACAGAAGAATTACAAAATCATTCCATCAGCGCCTTGCAAGCTAAAGACGATGCTGGCACACTTATTGCACACACAGCCATAAACGTTGCAAAATCACAACGAACTGCAATTGTTGGTGAGGACATTGATTTACTAGTTCTTTTAATTTCCTTAACTCCAGATGGGAACGATGTAATCTTCGTAAAGCCAGGAAAAGGAAAGATACCCACTAAAACGTACTCTGCCACGCAACTGAAGAAGAAGCACCCTAACCTTAAAAAACACTTCCTGTTCGCTCATGCGTTAAGTGGTTCTGACACGACTTCAGCCTTCTTTCACAAAGGAAAAACCAAGGCAATTGCACTACTTAACAAGAGAGAAGACATTCAAGATGCTGTAAGTATCTTCAATAATCCTGATGCTACCAAGAATGAGATTTGTGAAGCAGAAGAAATGTTCGTCCTTGGATTATACGGAGCTGACAAATAAAATAAATGTCTTTATGACTACAGGTATAAATGTTTTAATAGAGAAATTGCAAAAAGGAAAATCGAAGTGAAGTTGGATAGTCTTCCTCCGACTTCAGATGCAGCCTCCATGCACATGTTGAGTGTTTTCCTTCAAGTGCAGTTATGGAGAGGTAAACAACTTGATACAAAAGAGTGGGGATGGAAAGCTCATGGAAACATTCTTCTACCTATCCCAATGACTCAAGCACCGGCACCTGACGAATTAATGAAACTAACTTCATGCTCCTGCATAAAAAAAAACTGTGAAGGTCGTTGTTTATGCAAAAAAGCACAGGTGATATGCACTGATTTTTGCGCTCACTGCAGCGGCATGGGATGTAGTAATCAACCCGCAATAGAAATAATAGATGATGAGAATGAAGATGGAAATTAGAAAGATGATTACCTTCGTAGATTAGGCCTCCAGGGGACACCACGTAAATGAACGCGTCAATTGGCCTTCCCTTCCATTATGGTAAAGATGGTGTGGAAATAGGCCTTATATTACAAACATCGTAAGTAATATCTGCGCTTGTGATTTAAAAATCACGAAGCTGAAAACATATCTTTATTAGCAAAGGTGGTTTGACTAGATAAGGAAGGGAACATTTCTCTGCACTCAAATATTCCGGTAACAGAGACAATTTTCGAATACAGGAGATCACTACATTTTCTGTAGAACAATGAGTACTAAAGAAAAATGTGGAAGTTCTATTTAATAGAAAATAGTTTACTCTTCCAAACTGATCCACTTCATTTTCTTTGTAAAGTTAGCCATTTTTGAGAAATTAACCAAAAACTGAATGAAGGTGCCTGATCGTCCGCCATTTTTCCAAGATGGCGGCGTCAGCACAAGTAGGATCATTCAGGATTTTAGTATGTTGATGAGGACCACAATTACAACATTCTTGTGAAGAGACAATTTCATCCCAAGGAAAGAAAAACACAAATACATCTCGAGGGGTGTCGATGTGCTGACAACACATCACCTCACCAAAAAATGCCGTGTGGATGGCGATAGTTCATTGGGGCTCTGAAGTCATAGAGTTTAGTTAAATTTAGTTTAAGAGTTGAATAATGATCAATTAATAAAAAAAAACCATTTCAATAATCCTGCATAAGTAACAATTTTTAGCAAATTGATAATTTCATTATCCGAAAAGTGGACATATTTTTAGAGAATACATTTAACTTTACCTTTTGAGAATTTACCTATTGAGAGAAATGTAAAAGCTCTATCTAATAGGACATTTTTTGCTCTTTCAAATTGGTCTAGTTCATTTCCTTTCTAAAATTAACCGTTTTTGAGAAAATAGCCGAAAACCGAATGAAGGTGTGTGATCGTCCGCCGTTTTCCAAGATGGCACAAGGCGGATCATTCAGGACTTTTAGTATGTTGATTAGGGCCACTATTACAACAATCCTGTGAAGAGAAAAAATCATGTACCAATTATGTCCATGAGAGGTACCTAATTCGACTGACCTATGAATCGGAAGAGGCTTTTTTTACCAACTTGGTGGACTGAGCTAAATTCAGTTGACCCACTTGTTAAAAACTCACCAACAAGGAAATACGAATGGATTTCATGAACAAATAATTATCCCGTCTTCACAGGTAAATGCAGCTTTCTTTCTTTCACCTTAAGACTTCATACATTTTGTAGGATGAGTGCTTAATCGATTCTTGAAATCGTTTTGTGTTCTCATTTGACAAATTAACCTGCGAATATTCTGTGTACATAGAGTTTAAATATTATGTTTAAATATTCTGCCGGGAAGTGTCACCCTCAAATCCTCGAGGATACCTCCAACTATAACAATTTTGTGGTCGAAAGTACATAGAAACCGTGCAAAACTCCCAATTTTGACTTTATACCCCCCAAGCTGAAAATTCTGATGGCTTCCGCCTCAATGATCTAGCTATCGTTTGGGAGTGGAAGCAAGGCATCGCTACATTCATGCATTTTATTATAATGAGTCTTTATACACTTTTGTGTGTATTATTCCTTAATCACAAATACCTTTATTGAGGTGAAGTTAAAAAGTACATAAACACAAATATTTTGTGTTGGATGTGCTGTGGCTGAGTAATAAATAAAACACACCTAACCGGAAACAGGGAGAATCAGGTTCGACTCCCGGTCACGGTAGTGTTAATGTTTCCGCGCATAATTTTCAACTACACCTTACATAAAAATAATGATTAAGGAATAATATCAGACCTACTATCAGTATCACTGTGTAACCGGTTTTCAATTCTTTTACCTTAAACGACACTGTAACAAATATGAATTAAGCTACTTTATAAGAATTAGCTAATACTAGTGGTGTTTCCCTGTGAGAGAGTGGTAACGCTCGCTGCCTTGTTATCAAGGGGCCTCGGGTTCAATTCCAGATGGGGATACAAGTGGTTTGATGCACACGTTCAACTATAGGACATCCGTATCCATCCTTAGGACGACATCTTCATCCGATAAACTGCAGTAGCAAACTACCATCGATTCACCTTGCACATGGACAAATAAACATTCAGGACCTACCTTCATCATAAATACTTGTCATCATCGCAAATACTATGTCCAACCTCCGTACAGTTCATGTAAATTTTATTACTTTGGGCATTCGTATTCCAAGTTGTGAATCCAGAATACGCCACTGAACTAAATGCATCCCACAAAGCTTAATGCATCCATACAAATTAACAGCAACACTCAACTATCGCACATTAATCAAACGTTTCCGCCAATTCTTCCATGACAATCAAAGTACATGCAATCCGGACTCACTACGTTTTCACAGCCAATTATAACGAACTGACCGCAACAACATGAAAGCATACAGGCAGAGACAATGGTTTAAGACATCTAACAACTTAGCAATAACATGCCACCAAATACTGGAAACGGTTTAACACTCTCACTGGTAAATACTCCAAATCCACATATCCAATTATTCAGGATAACCAAGTACTACATTCAGACAAGGACAAGGCCGATGCTTTCAGCGACTACCTACAGGAAATATTTACGCCGACACTTCCATTCAATCTATTCAGACGACACCCTGTAGATCGATTAAACCAAATATATATCTCTTTTAGTAGGCAGGCGATAGGCATTTCTCGCATACATTAAAACCATCCAGCACATCAATAGCACAATGAATGAAACCAAACAATTTCACCTCCTGGTGCAGTAAATGGGACCTCAGAATCAACTCACAAAACGCAAGTGTTAGTATTCATACTACCTGAACATTGCTCCAGAATTCATCGAAATCCATCCAAACGTTCCCTAACAGTCTTGCATGAACATCTAAAGCCATCAAAAAAGTAACATGTCTTGGTCCTTTATTTGATCACCATCTCGCGTGGCGCCCTTATCCAAATAACGTTATCAGAAACGGTTAAACCATCTCAACCTACTAAACCGACTTACACGAACTACTTGGGGGTTAAAATCACCTTCGAGTTTCCGAATAAACTCCCCAACCAAGTTGAGGAATTATACTTCAAAATATACTTTCCGGATCAACTTTAGTATCTAGAAACACACCACCTTAAATACGTCACTAAACATCTGGAATCGCATCATCATAATTTTTTGTACGATATAATCAGTTTACACAAACACCTCCTTCCTCCAGCCACGTTTACAAATACTCCACTATCATTACTATTCCCACTCTACCAATACAAACCCACACCAAACCATCCAGACTTTAATCAAGTCACTGCCCTCAGCATCCCTAACATACCACATTATATCGCATCTACATTTAATGCACAGTAATCATAATTGTATTAACGGGACTGTTCAGCACTACACAAGACGTAATAGTAACGCCCTTAGTGTCCCCCTTTTCAGACTCTGCAAAACAGCTGGTTCATTTTTTGTTTCAGCAGCAAGAACATGGAACTCTCTGCCAATCAGTATTACAAATCCTACCACTTACAGTGCGTTCAAAAATATGGTCAAACATTTCCTCCATCGGAAGCAATTACTAAGCTCAAACTCTTATGACCCAACCTGACAATTTCACTCATTTGTATTGTGTAATTAGAATCATTATATCTATATATTTGTAACGGCTTTTTTTCTCCTCGTAGATATGTAACTGTTGACACCAATAAAAAAATGTGTGTGTTTGGTGTCTGTATCTGTGTGTGTGTGTGTGTGAGAGAGAGTGAGTGGATTTAGTGTATAGGATTGTTTATTATTATTATAGGATTGTTTATTATTATTATTATTATTATTATTATCATCATCATTATTATTGTGCATTATTCTTTTATAATTCCTTTTTTTGTATTGCATTTCGCTTATATTACCAACATTGTATATTTCATGTAATTCTACTATTGTTGTATTGCCCTTACTTGTGGCTAATGTGCACTATTCTTTTTTTTCTTATTGTAATATTGTAACCATACTCTTATTTTGACAAGGGTTAGGTGGCAGAGCAGCCATAGGCTGAACCTCTCCCGCTTCAATAAAGACCGTTTCAATCAAGAACATTTCTCTTTTATTATGCTCGGAGATGCCCTTAGCAAAAAGATGATCACCCATGTGTCCAAGCATCAAAGTGTTGTGGCATCAAACTGCATCTCACTCTCATTTCTCAGCTCATCATCGTCATAAAACCTACTAAATAGCATGAGAGGAAACTTCTCATAATGACCCACAAAATGTTTAATAATGAACAAATAAAGCATTTAACATTCCCTACATACCCATTGACCAACTACCTTCCCCAAATCCTTCCTTACCTTCATATTCCATCCTTTTATCATGTGCTAGATGTTGCTAGCAAAAATGCAACTCATAATTTGGTAGCAGTGGATAAATTGATGCCCAACACCAACAAAGTACCCTGCTTTTGGAAACCTGATGCTGGGTGTTTTACTAAGTGAGTATTTGGTGAAGATTGCATTGAAGTCAAACTCCCACTTGCTGAAGGAACTGCTATCCTCCCACGAGCTTGGCGTAGATTGTATTACCGACAATCGCCCACTTCAGTATTTCACTTGGCTGAAGGATTGCACTCTCTCCAACCAGGTTGGGGGAGGTCGTCTTTCCAACAAACTCCCACTTGGTTACTTGGCGGAGATTCTATTGCCGAGAAACTCCCACTACGGAAACATTTGAAGGGAATATTCAGGTACTCCTCCTGTTCGATAACTCTCTCGTTAAGTTCCCATAGTAGCGTAAACTTGCTATCAGGGCATGCGGAGGGTCTCGGTATCGAAGATAGTTGTGTATCAGGATGGTAGTTCCTCTGTGCGTTATATGAGATTATGAAACTCAGAGTGCGCAGCAACTAATAGGGCTCAGAGAGTGATAAAATTACGTGCAAGACTGTATTTTCAATGGCACTTATTATCATTTTGGCCGTCATTATAGAAAGTTTGATGATAAAGACGCCTAGATCTTATAATAATGACGGAGCAGTGAAAACCGATAAGCAACTTTTCATACGGAGTGGAAAGGCAGATTGTGGTCAGGACCACGGGATAATATGTAGTATGATCTAATTCCGAAAAAAAATAATAAAATGGTTCCTCTCGAAAACATAGGAATGTCGAAACAACAATGAGCCTTACAGAACTGCATAAAAGATAATATATCCCTTGAGGATCCGTGAGAATGTCGGGAAAGTGTGAAAGTAAAGTATAATGCCACGAAAGGCGTCTCAGCCAAAAGATAAGTTGGTCCTCAGTCATATGTTACAGGTATTGGCTCAGCGTTTGGAAACCTCACAGAAAGGGTTACGTTCGGTAGTAAGAGGGAAAATTACGGCTACCCAAAATAACATTATGTCAATCAAGAGTGATGTATTGATAATATCATTAAAAGACGAAATGGCATCTCTGCAAAATCAAATTACGTAATTAAATACCAAGTACCCACTAGTAAACGAGAGATGCCAAAGTCAAGCGTAGATGTGAAGAACTAAACGGGTCGGTTTTAAATCAAATCCGTAGTTGGGAACACCGATTGATCGAAGTTCTGGATGAGATGTTGAGAAACAATGTGTTTCACTACTCAAGGTGAACGTAATGCAAATAGAGAGTCATATTAGTCAAATGGAAGCACAATGAAATGCCAGTATGTGTGAGACGTTTTTTCTCTACCTATACATACTCCTATTATGCCGAGTAAAATAAAAGCAGTAGCCTTCACCGTGCAAAAGGAGCACGGGAATGTAAACGGAATACACACAGAATTCCCTAGTAGAACAATGGAGGAAGTTGAGGTATTACACTCAAATAATCAGAGCTCAAATGGAGAGGAGGTTACGCAGCGTGGAAGCCAGACTGAGCTCGGTAGAAAACGAACTAATGCAGTCACGTGGCGTTGAACAGGAAGACACGCTGGATGATGAGAGTGTAAGCGTACAGCGAGCGTAACCGTACAGCGTAGATATCGGTTGAAAATCAGAGGGTCACGTGAGGTGAGCCCATCGGGCAGTGCTCGGGTAAAAGGACATCAGGGGCGCAGTGACGAAAATCCCGTTAGTATGGCGGTTGAGTAAAGCAAGGGATGGTGAAAAATGTTACCCCTATCCATCAGAAGCGTAGCACAAAGGGTAACGGGGATGAAAAAACTTCCAGTAGTGAAGATGTTTACTCGGAAAAACAACAGGGTAGAGCCGGCGAGAACAGAGCTCGAAAGTATAGAGGAAGAGCTTCGTGCATGAAGAGGGATGTACATCCCCAGCGGAGGGATCAGAGGGCTAAAAACAGGACGAAGCTACCAGTTGTTAGAAAGAGTGAATATGAATGTCAGGAAGTAATCACAACACTCACAGAAGAGAAAGAGATAACGAGGATGTCTCAATTTAGGGCATTCACTGACTACCCTACAGATGGAGGAGACTTATCTTAAGATTTTTCTTGAGCCAATTTCAGAGAAAATTAATCTTAGTTTAAGTACTGAATACCTCTCACCTCTTGCTCGTCATTCACCAACACACTGAACCGATTCTCTATTTTGTACTGTTCGACAATGTTGCCACTCTATACACTTACGATTTTTCCTTCGCGAGTTCTGTTTGCATCACTTGCATATGAAGAATCAATTTTGGGAAAGGTCGTTACTGAAAATTAGCGCAATTTTTTTTGTTAACTATGGATTCTTTTTCTTCCTCACCTATTTATCTGTTCTTTGGCACGTTTACACTCTAGAGTTAAATATCCTTGTCATGTGCACACAAAACAGACTTTGTGTTTATTTTTTAGGTATTGAGCGTGTATTTATTTCGTGCTAACACTAAGCATGTCTGTATATCTTTCTTCAGTCGACTAAAATCATTTAATTCTCTGTATGTCTCACCTACAAATTTTAGCGCTGTAGCGTATCCTCAGAATCTTACTAACATCTCCTTAGAATGTGTAGTAGTCCAATAATCTATGGATCCTTGTATTAAACGATTATTTATTGATAAGTTATATCATTTTGCTATGGTGATTAGAAAGTATATTTGAGACTCATTGTTGTTAATTATTACAAAGATTTTTCATTTTTGCTCATGTTTAAGGGAAACAAAGTTTACTTCTGCAAGTTATCTGTTAATTAGAGGAATACATGGAAAAGATTCTGGTCTTTATCAAGATATATATCAGCAGAGTTTGGTCATAGTTTTAGAGTTCGATGCAAAACTGGAATTGAATGAAAGACTGGAGATAAATAACATAATTAAAGGCAATAAGATCATGCAAATTAGTACTTGAGATGCAACAAAAATCCATTTTAATGTCTTATGCAAAGAAATATGTATAAAACTTATTTATACGAGGGTTTACTATTATTTCTAATGTAAGTAATGAATGGGAGTTACACTGAATAGTGAAAATGGATAGTTTTATTTAATTACAAAACATGCTTTCCCCTTAAGAGATAATAAATGCATTTTGAACGTTTCACGTATTGTTCTTTGGATCTGGATTCTAAGCCTATTTGAAGTATAAATCGATCTGCTGTTACTTTGACGCACCTTTAACTTGGTTAATTGTTCTGAACAGAGCATCATCAGCTTTTGAAGTATTCTATTGATTGAGATAATTTTATAAAACGTAAAACCCTTACAAAATAACGACCATCAATGAGCCTCCCGAGCTTAATGAACTAAATGGAAATACGATAGATGGATAAGATTCAGAAGTTGATAGGTTTTCTGGAGTTGTAGAAAAAGGCAACAAAAAAGGCCAAATTTAGTGAAGAAAGGCGTAAAATGGAGAGAGGAGGATTTAGTGAGGGAGTAGAGAATAAAGAAAAATAACTTAAGCAGTCAGAAAAAATATGTTTTCGCTCATGATTCTGAATGCGTCTGTATGCTAGAGAGAATGTTTTAAACAATTGAACCATAATTACATAATAAGAATAGAAGAGAAAGAGGGAAACGAAGAGAAGAGCAAGAGAAGAGAGAAAGAAGAAGGCAAAGAAGAAAAAGAAGGTAAGGAAAGTAATAAGAAGATAAAAGGAAAACAGGAAGCAGAAGAAAAGAGATTAAAGATAAAGAAGATTTACAGAAATTAATTCTACAATGAAGGCAAGATTTAAATGAGAGGATAAAAATATAGAACAGAATATTAGAGGTTACCAGGAAGAAATCTAAAGAACTGTTATGTTTGTAGTCTAGATGTAAAGAATCAAAAGGAAGGAATGCAAGAATTAAAACTGATGTAACTGAGTTAAAACAATATACAAATCGTTTATTTCAAGAGGCAATGAAGGAATAACATCTAAATTTACGAACCATGGAAGTGGGTCATAATCAAAAAGTTCAAGGGAAATTCAATCCAAGATTAATCGTAATGTAACTCAGTCAGTTTGTAGTACAGAAGATCAAGAAATTACCAGAAATAAATTAATTGAATACTGACGTATTTCTGTAAGATACGAAATTATTATCAATATATCCATCGCTTGGCAAAATACATGGTTCAAATAGACCCTACTATAAAAGATAAACTTGTGTGTACGTTCATTCTAAATACTCTACCCGTATGCATTAAAGAAAGAGTGTCAACGTGTCGTGCAAGACCTAAACTACAACTAAGGAAATCTGTACAAAGACTAAAAAAGAATAGAAGAGAATAATTCAACGAGAAAATCAAGAGACTCAGGTCCGAAATAGATATGATTTACTTAAAGGTAATGATGTATTGCAGGACGTATCTTCTTTGTCAGAAAACTCTGTTGCTAAATCGTATTTGAATAAAGAATCGACAGAAACTGCAAAAACAATTACAAGCTTCTAAATCTGACATTGAAAGGGGGAAAGAACACCGTTCGTCCCATACCAAAAAGGACGGGTATATTCTTATTTAATGAGTGACTCTACACTTCATCTTTAAGTTCTACTGATAAAACACATAAAAAATATATCTTGCGTATATACGAGATAATAAAGATTATGTGACGAGTATGAATAAACAAACAAGTCAGTTAGAAGATGATAATACCGAATCAAGAAAAGAAAGTGAAAGAAAGAACAAATGTGGCAAGGTGCAAGAGGAAAATAAACAACTACATAAACAATTTAAGGAATCTCAAGAGTTTCATTGTAAAATGAAAACACATGAACAGAAAAAAGAAGAATTGTTCCAATCTACTCAAAGGGGTTTTAATAAGGAAAATTATGAACAGGGTAAAATGCCGTGCCTTACTGTGAGAAATATGTCCATATAATTTATATATATTATGAAAATGATAAAAAACTAATTCAGTGAAGTAATTTGTGATTGAAAATTCCTTCTGGATTATTAACTAGTTTTATAGAATTATTGAAAAATTAAACAAGTAATTATTGAAGATAAGTTATGAACAAATATATATAACATTTATTATGTTCAAATAAAATATGTGGAAGAAATAAAATGGAATGAAGTTAATAATGAACTAATATTAGAAGAATTAAAATGAAAGAAAGATTGCTTTACTTAGATCGTTAAAATTGTAAAGTTTATAAATACGATTTAATTGATTTATTGAAAAAGGAAAATGATTTAAGAGCAATTCATGAACTAATTTTAAATGTTATATTGATAAAAAAATGAAAATTTATGAATGTAAAAGATTATTAACAATTATTGAAATTGAAAATGAATGAATTATTTAAAATTATTAGTTTGATATTATTACATTGGTAACGAAAAATGAAAATAAATTAAAACTACGGGCTTTTTACTTGCATAAATATTACATCCTAATCCCACCACAGAAACCCCTTTTTAATACAAAATAATTTCCGCTGAATTGGATAACATACGAAGACCTTGGACTCTTTTTCGTTCATCCTGAAACATATACTACGGTTGCCTTGGGATGTTTTTCAATTCAGTTCTTCATTTCTGTATTACTCTTTCTACTACCAACTTTGTCAATAAATTAATAAATATTGCGTGGCAGTATGGATACGACTCAGCGGAACAAACTAAATGCTCATATAGTTGTAGTTACTAATACAGTAACTCATGATCTTGCACTAAGTTTGGTGGTTGTTTCAACTGGTGACAATAGATGCGTATGGTGTTATTTTTTTATATTATAGATAAACAACTATACCACGCTGTTACTTAAATTCACTATAATCACTCTAAAATATCCATTCACTGTGAACTTTTACTTCCAGAAGGTAAACTAATATCTACAAGTGCGAACTGCCACAATCTTCCTGCTTGCCTTCAACTCGAAAAGATATATATATATATGCCTCTCTCTGTGTATGTGATGTTTAATCCGCATTAAATCTGTTAAATTAAATCTCTGTGTGTGTGTCTTTCTATCTTCTTCAACTTTGAGATTAGTGTTACTGCTGTGCTTAATTGCCTTGCACCGATTATTTTGTACTTTTCAAGTATCTATATTGATATATTACCCCTTTGATGTTACACTCAAGGCTTACTAATAGGATAACTTCAGTTTTGTTACTAAACAATCTAATAAGCAACGATTATCATCGTTATAGAAATTGTATTATTGTTAAATCTTGCACCCACAGTGGAATCATTTTTTAATTTGTTGACGTTCACTTTCTAACCACACGATAGACTACCCAGCTACCACTGCCAACAAATCTAATGCATGTAATGATCTTCAGCACAGAAAATGAACCTAAGAACTACAGGCTTACATAAAGATGGCGATTGACACCAAGAAGTAAGTCAAAAGAAGCTGGTTTTAGTAATATATTATGCCTGGGTAGGAACAAGGATCATGTGGAAATGCAAGATGAACAACATTGTCTTCGAACACATTTAGCTGTCTGTAACTTATTTAGCTTTATTACTTTATCAACTCTATTTTATCCACTAGCTGGGGATGTCGGAAGCACGTTGCTTGTGTTGATTTTTATCAGAACTGATGGAGCTACGTAGTTGCCACCTTATGTCCAAAACTATCTTAGTGGACTATACTAAACATTTTTTGGCTTGAGTCTGAGATGTCTAAAGGCCATAAGTAAATTCCAATAAGAACATTTGAATAATTAGTCCTTGTTGTCTTTCGTTTATAGGACTATATCAATTGCTGGTATTGAATTGCTATGCATGATATTTTTCTACAGTATTTTTTTTGTCTTTTATATTTCTGTGCTTCGATATTTTTAAATTTCTATTCCGTACTTCGTGTTAGATACTTCTTATATGTATTTTGGTATATCCATTTTGCTTATATATTATTTTTAGTTTGACATTTATGTCGTGATTTTCGATATTTCGTGTCGATATTTTAGTTCGACATTTTGTTCTATATTTCAATATTTTGATTTTATATTTTCGTTCGATGCTTAGATATTTCAATGTCATTTTTAGCTGCATATTCAGTGGTAATATTCAATCGAAGTAAAAACAGGTTAGCATTACTTGCAAATTATGTTGTAATAAAATGATATAATTGTAAGGGAGACATTTTCTATTATTTTTTTTACACGTGCATCATATTTTATATGAACATAATTTGAAAGGAGGAGGCCGAAAACATATAAATAATTTCACTGAAAGTGTGTTTTTTGACTTCAGCCACTGCCAACATGTTACTCAAATGAGCAAGATTTCTAATTTTCATGATTGTAAATTAATACTGATCGAAAGCTGCAGAGGTTGTGAATCTATTTGGAAAGAAAGTAACGAAAGTCATTTTAACATATGGAACCATAAGTACATACATAACTTTATTTAAGTACAATACAATCAATATAAGCATCATCCGTAGTTCTTTCTCTGTATACTAAACGAAGAAGTAGTCATGTCAAATAATTGACAGATGAACTAAAGTATTATTTTTTAAATTTTTGAAAATGACAAATTATGGAAATTTATGTACAAATAGTGCATAAATACAATTTTCTATAGTAGTTTATTAGACAAGGTTTAAAAGATGAGTCACGAGAATTAAAAAAAAACGATTTATATGATCAGCCATCATATAAATAGCCAAACTCTATACAACTGAGTGTTCGATTTTTAGGAGAGGATGATTGACATTTGTCCCTCTTTCCTAAATTCATCCCAAGATGTTTTCCGACATAATCTCCGAGTCTGAGATATGAAGAAATGCGAGATACGTTTTTCTACTTATCTGAGAAATTATTTCCTGTCTCTTGAAATTGCACAAATCGACCCTTGAAACAACTGCATGTGCTTCCGTGTAATATTAGAAAATGAGACGAATTACGATTCCAAATCTACTGTTATGCTTGTGCACCACCAACTGTTCATTTTAATTGAAGGAAGGTGAAGGATATTTCATAAAAGGGAAATGAAATAATTTTCTGGTTCCAGTCTTATACAGTATGCACAGATTTGATATGTTTTTTGGATCCCATTTGTTGAGAGGTCTACTATCCATGTTTGAAGCCCATCTTATGACACATGCTTCTAATATTCAAAGCGTTTCTTCCAAACTGGGTGGATGAACTTCATAACGTTGAATACTTGTTCTGCTTTAGCTCAACTAACTTCTAAGGTATTGATGTTTTTATGCATTTCTGTGTGAAGAGAAAAGTACTCATTGCCAACATAATTAGTATCCACATAGTGTGTTAAATCATTTATCCAGGTGTAAAAGACTTAATTCACAGATACGAATTTAGTTTCTCACTCTAAGGTGAAACATTAACATCAAGATGCCCGATATTATTATCCAGTACTGGAAATATATTTGGTATTTGATTATGATAGTGTACAGTTTTTACTCTACTTTCCATAGTCTCTTAACATTCTCTTGAAGTTTTAATTCCTTCACAACAGAATATCTCGAAAGTGTTAGAAATTATATTACCCTCGAACACAATTTTGTACTTGCCTTTAATTTCGTTCATTAAATAGGACACTATCTTAACCATTCTATTTGGTCGTTCAGCTATAATAATGGTAGTGTCTCGTTCTCCAAGAGACAAGGAAAGCAGTAATATCTCTTTCAAGCTATCAGTCACCAAAAAGATTAAATTCTGTAAATCTTGACAACATCGCTATTTCTTTACCTATGTAAAAAATAAAAATCTATAGGCAAATAAGCTTTCTACACAACCCTTCTGGCTCAAGTTGGAAATTAATTTCATAATTCATGTACTTATTCCCAATTTTACAATCGACGCTAAACGTAGCTCTGGCTAGAAGCTTAGCGGTCGATTGTAAAACTGGGGATAACGCTGAGAGCCTGCTAGAGCACTTAGCAGCCGAAATCAATCTTATGAAGTTATTTTCTGTCTATTAGTTGTGCAATAAATCAAATCATTTAACAACCGATTTGAGGATCGAACCAAGATATTGAAAACAGATTCGGGAGAACCTGGATGAGCAGAGGAATAATTTCCAGTAAACATCGCAAGTAATTAAATGAATATGATATTTTCTCCTTTCGCATAAATTTTATCGATCTTTCTCTATTTTTCATTTATTTTCTTCAGTCAATTCAACTGATGCTCACTAATTATTCTTTTGATCGCAGCATATGGTATGATTTCTTCTTTGAAAAACCAAGATTTACCATAAATGTGGTGTGCATTAATTGGGTTTTATTTCCGACTCTGGTCTTTAGCAAACTACTTGAAATACTTACATTAGTGAAACTATAATTTACATCTTCAACACATGGATTTTGAGGCCTATTCAGAGCATGACTATACTCGAGCCGAATGCCAATGTTGACGATTTGTCCTCTGAGAGCCCTAACCATGGCTCTAGGAACCCAGTCAATATCTAATTCTGAAAAGAAAATTTGTATCCTAATAATAAAGGATAAGTACGTAATGTGTTCAAGAATTCCAATGATGATATACTAAAAAAATTAAAGTGTATGTTAAAAAATTGTAAATCTATTTCCATATAGTTTTTTTATTATCTTGTTACTAAACTACATAAAACATTAGATTCATTTTCTAGATGGTCTATTTCACATGGAATCAGAAGACGTTTAGAAAATAGTTACTATATATTTTTTATACAATGTTTTGAAAACAACTTAGGTTCTTAGTTCAGCACTCGTGACAGCTATTTCAACAGGTCGTTTCACTTGTCTTATTCTTCTTGCCGTTTACGGAAGCTGTAGTTTCTCAAACAAGCGAAGCCGTTAAAGACGTGGTATTGACCTGGCAAGACGTGGTATTGTACCAAAACGGCTATCTTAGTCTCAAACGAACTTTTCAAAGAAAATACATTTTTAGTTTTCCTCAGTCAGTACATACTTATTAAATTAAGCCTCAAAACTAGCTGACCACTTTTCAAGAAATACATTTCATTCCGTTGTTTTGATACCAAGACAAGTATTCTATGACTGACGCTTTCGTTACGTTTTATTTCAACAATAAAAATTAAGGTATCGTGTGTAAAATCTTAAGGATTAGAAACTAACCCACGTTACTAACGGAAGCTTATTTAAAATTGCCAGTAAATTGTTGTATTAAGATACTTATTAACATGTGATATTTAATATTAACATTACAGCATTCCCACTTCACTAATTTAGTATCAACAATGGTGTAACATTAACTCATTTGAAAATTGTTCAAAGATAGTCCTAAACACTCACTTGGGAAACAAATTGTGGCCAGAGTATTATAAGTATTATAATACTTATAATATCATAAGTATTATAAGTATTATACTTAGTGCACAAATTTCAAATATTAGACTTTAGTGAGTGACACTAATGGTGTAAATTTGGCCGCTTATAAACAATTGCCTAAGTTCTTAGAAATTTCATCTGAGAAAAGTCATCTTTCGATTAATTGCTCTACACGAAGGCGTAAATTGTAAAGCTTAATTATTTTATTACGTATAGCAGGTGAATGTGTACCTAAAATCATGACTAGAAAATCGTTCCCTTTCTCAGTTTTTCTCAGACGAAAACGGAGCCAAACTTACTTAACATGTCCAATAATTTGAACATGCTCAAATGAATCAGTAAGAAACAAACAAAGCCTAGGGTGAAGAACATATTATGTTTGTCACCCTAGTGTAAAACACATTTTGATTTGAATAGTAGATTCACAAAGAAATATCTAATATTGCAAATTCCTTGTTAGAAGCAAGGTTTATACAGCATCTGATACTACCATAATATTAGAGATTTTACGGTGTCTCAAGTATTTAAGTGAAAGTTGTGAAAATTTTATATTTGCAAGGGAAATGTTTCCAACGTAAATCACAACCCTCAATAATACCTTGAGCCTCAGATGCCTAAAGGTCTTAAAATGTAAATTCAAACCCACATGAAACCGACAGTGGGATGAACATTTCTGTACATCTACTTTCCGGAATTTTTAGTTACACAAGTTACAGTAGTCCAAACTTTTCGAATTTTTTATCTCAATGCGCAGACACTTCATCTGTATATGTGGAAACGCTGTAATGCTTATTTGGTTTCATATGTAAAGTTTTGATGAAGATAATTTGTACCTGATTCTCTTTCCTATGTTTGAACGGATGATTTGAATTTGATGCATTAATGAATTCCATTTCTTCATCCCGAAAAAATATCGTATTTAGGCCAGCTGATTCAACAAAAACTTTCTATCCGTTTTCTTTCGTAACCGATTGACTTGTTTTAAAAAATACTTTTAAGGTTATTGTAAAGCAATGATCTCTAATGTTAGATGGCATCAGTATCTCTAATGTATTTTCATAGTTTCAATTCCTACAAACTCAAACCTAGAGGCTTAATAATTGCAACGAAGTAAATTCATAACTATTTCAAGAGTCCAAATCGTGCTGATCTTTTATTTACTTTTTTGTTTATTGTTGAAAACGCTAGACTGATGTTGTGAATATTCAAACTTACAAAAGCTATCTTCAAAACGAAAAGAAAAGAAACAAAATAAGAAATTGGCATTGACTGAAGTCCTTGAAATGGTTATGGAATTTGTTCTGCCAAAGCTTGGACTCTCTACGCTTGAATTTGTAGGTGCTACATTGGAATCATGTGTAACGAACATAATAAGTTAGAGACAAACGGAGGTCGTTCTGTCGTTTAGCTTTAGAAATCGCTACTTTCCACTAACATTAGAGCCATCCTTAGAAACTTTCGAATCTGACATATTTTCTGCAGTCTAGTGACAAATATTCGTTTTTTTATGATGAAAAGGGTCAAATGAAACATAATTTGAAAGAGCTATTAATTCTAGTTACATTTCGTATTATGTTATCGGAGTTTTATTGAAGACTTTTGGAAAAATTGTATTGGGAATTGTCAAGCACTCAAACTGAAGTTTTACAAACGAAATGTTTTACGTGACGATCACAAGAAAATTAAACAGTTTTGCGCTTAGTAGTGTCGGGAGGTCTATCATCCAAATATAATTATTTCTGTAAATGTGCAATAAAAATAAATATGTTTTTAGTTTTAAGAAATAGGGCACAGATCAAGAATCACGAAATCATTTATTAAAAGCAATAGTATGTTGTAAGTAAAAGGTAGTTTGGTTTCCAACAAAGGTTTATATTTAGAAATTCATACATGAATCAAGGAGACAGATGTAGACAAATATCATATTTCATCGACAGAACGCAATGTTATGAATTAAACATTCTTTAGTCAAAATACAAGTTAACGAAGCAAAGCCAAAGTTCAACTTGGGCTCGCAGTCTGAAGTCCACCTTGCTCAGCTGGACGAAGTTTGAGAAACCACAGCAAAAACCAAAGTTCGACTCGATTGTGATTGGTGCTCTGTGAGGAAGCACCTCACGGAGATGTGACTGTGATTGGAACACCGAAATCAAGTTTGGCATAAAAAAAACATATATTTGATACTTTGTTGTCAGGTGAATGGATCGATCGTTCATTACCATTCCAACTGCTCGTCCACTGTTAGTGATAATAGACTGGGTGCTGCCGTCCGAACTTAGCCTGTTATACTTGGCTATCGAATATAGAACTTCAATGTCATGTGACTGTCTGTCTTTGATCTCCAAGAACTCTCCGTGTGTCGCATCTAACATCTTAGACTGTTTCTGCAATCTGCATCTCCTCTGCAGTCAAATATTCAGGTGAGTTGTATGCTCGTTGGCTATGTTTTATCTATCTTAAGCATGGTGATGCCATATTCAGTGTTACTTGGTTAACTTCAGTGACTTGAGTTCGTGCTCAGTATTTATCCCAAAATCTGTCAATTAAAGAATTAAACTTAATTCTATACACAGTCCAAGATGAATATCCTATCTTTGAACCTAACAGCACAATACATCTCTCTCATCTTGATTTATACGCTTATTGCCCCCTTAATTTATGCTTGTTGCCCCTATCATATCAGTTATAATGGAAATCTGGCGGAAGTTAAGGTAAGTGGTGTTTTGCGAATACCGTTTATTGTATCCACTTGGTTCACAGGTTCAAGATTTACCACACACAAACAAGCTTTAAAGCCGCCAGGACGTCAGTAGCTTGTGTCATGAAAATATCTTAAATTGAATGCCACAGAAAAGTTTCCAAGAATGATGTTTTGAACTTTAACTTCGGCGATTGGTCAGTTTCTTTCGACAATTTTATCTATTTCACGTGTCGACATTATGACCATCTGATGATTTGGTCCTTTGTGTGTTTCGATATTTTAACTCGTTCTTTCCTTGACTTGTCTGTTGCTTTCGACATTATGACCACTTTTGCGCTACGTCGCTATCACGGTTCGACGTTTTCACCTGTAGTCCAGGCAATACAGACCATATAGAGACCTTACCTATAAAGATCATGGTATTTCAGGAAATAGTCTTACTTAATGATTTTTGTTCTTGTTGCTTAATTAACCCCCAAAAAAATCCCCCGCAACCCTACAAATTTAAAATGAAACAACACAACAAATCGAGTCTTTAAATATTTGTTTATTTTTTGTATTTCGGAAAAATACCTAGAATTTCGGAAAGCAGACAAAATTTGCAACAGAAAGGGTTCTGTGACATTTGGACGTAGGACGAACGGGAGGAAGACAGTTGAAACATGATGTAATTGTTCTAAGCGTACGATTGTGCCTAACTTCAGCGCTTAATGTGGTGAGGGGAAAGAGACGGAACTCAGTTTCCCCAAATTATGATCCCTTGCAATGCAATTGTTACACATAATTACATATTTTCATCATTCCTGTACATTGGCGTTCCCCCTCTTCATGTTTTCCACTTTAAGTACTGCCCAAGTCTAACAGAAGATGAGAAAGAAGTAAAACAGAGATTTATTTGTTGTTTGCATTATTTATTTCATTCGTAGAGATCAGAGCCCCTATTTTCGGGGAAACTTTTTATCATAAAATTAGGGAAATACGACAAAAAACAGGCGATTTTTTATTATTACGTCATAGATTGGAAATATAAACTTTCCTCTACTAATGGAAAGTTTTTTGCAAAAATAAGGAAAGAAAAAAAATATTTAAATAATATTACAAAACTGAGCTGTTTTTAGGATAAGTTTATATTTTTCTTCTCCGCTTGACTGCAGCCGAGGTGCATTTTCCGGTAATTTTATCTCCCTCCACCCCCCGTTTGTCATACGTCCAAATGTCACAGGATCTTTTTTGTTACAGATTGTGTCTGCGTTCATAATTTCTAGGTATTTATTTCTGAATTACAAAAAAATAACGATTTATTTCTAAATAACCAATTATGTTTTTTTATTTGGGGGTTGCGGGGGGGGACTTTTTACTGGGAAGTTTAAAATTCGGATTCAGCGACAGAAAAAACATTTAGTAACTCAATTTTCAAAGCAACCATGATTCTTTTTCAGGTACAATCTTATAGTGCCTGGACAACTGGAACCATGAATATGTTCAAACTCAAAGATCAGAAGATACACGTGTTAGAATCGATCGTACATAATTAAAAATGAAAACGCAACACTATGCGTCAATAAGAAATATGATCCTAAATGAATATAGAAACCGATTCCACGGACAAGCAGACAACCCAATTATAGTTACTGCGCAAAAGGTGCCAGTAACTCTGAAACACCACAATTTGTTTGTTGTTTTTGACCAGCTGTAATATATTATACTCGTGTAAACCTAAAATTCATATTCCACCCGTATGTATGTGTCTATATGTGCGCATCAAGTTTATGCAAAATAAAAATCTACACCGTTGTCCAGTCTGCTTTAAATACTGCGCGCGTCCTTTACTTGAGTAGGGAAAAATTGTAAGCGATATTTGATTCCCACTTGCACACTAAGGGGATACATTTCTTGTGATAAATAGCACATAACTTTGGCGTCTTCAAATCCACGCATCTCGGCCATTTTGTAGCAAACTGTTCATAACTCGTTTACCTTGCACTAGCTAATGGATAAATCAACCTGTGATTGTGTAAAATATATCGATTTTCTGAATAATTAGCAGCGCCAGTTGCCAGGGTACTGTGGCCACATTAAAACGCCACGTTCTTTACTTGGAATGGTCAATCAACCCACAACAGCCCCAGAATTCAAATCTCCAGTAAACATTCACGTACAGATTCCAGTAGTACAAAGATGATTTAAGATTGACATAAATGTCAATTTTTCGACTTTTTGACGATTTTTAAACCAAATTGGCTAAGTCGAAAACGTCAGAAGGTTCAGTGGTTTATCTCGACGCACGATAAATAATTGTCTGCCACTAGAGGATGGAACGAATATTGTTATTCCTGAGCATATGAATAGTGAGGGGTGATTAGTGTAAAAATCAGCAGAGATAGCTAATTTTACGATATCAACATGTAACTCTATACATATAGCTTTATACACTTAACTACATAATTTTACGATACCAGGAACCAAGTTCATGAAAACGTTGTAAACACGGGGGACGTGCTGTGCTTCCATAAAAAGGGCCCTTAAACTCCAGTCCCTAGGCCTTAATATTAAAATTGTATAGCCTATTTCCAAAACCACCCTTTTCCAAGCGTCATCAATGTTGGGAAATGAACTTCTTATAATTCAAAGCTAGGGACAATTTGTAGCCATTAATATTTTAGAAATAGTGGTAGACGTTTTAGTTTAATAAGACTTTACTTTTTCTAAAAATGAAAAGATAATATTTATTCAAAGTTTGCTGTTAATTTTTATTTCTGTCTTTTACTTCTCTATGATAACTAAATGATTTTACATAAGTTCTGGAATCATAGAATCTTACTAATTTGTTTCAAGATGATTAACTCAATAATGTCAATATTAAAGCGGTTCGTGGCCCAATTCAAAGTAAATTGTTCTATTTAATAGCTCTGAAATTACTGCATTACCTAGAATGAAACTTGGTACAGTCGTTCATAGTAACGTTATATGCAATCACCCTAACAGTTATAAAAGCTGTTAAGGTTTAACGGAAATAAAAGATTTGAAAATTTTATCATCTTTCACTTCATCTTGTGACTCTGACGTCATCAATTTACTAAATAATATAATTTATCGTTAATATTATATTATGATTTTTATGATATTTTAGAGATTTAGAGCTCATTTTTAATGGAATATGCTATTGTGAAAAATATACATCATTTCTAGATCATTTCTGTAGATCCAGACCCTGCTAAAAGCATAAAATTCCGGTGTTCCTTCCGACCGTGACGTCATAGCATTACGAAATACTGTACTTTGTCATTAATATTACGCTGTTGGTGATTTTTAACTCAAAAGATCTTGATTGAATCAAAATCTCATTCATCAAAATCAAAATCTCAATTCTACATCATTTCCGGGGATGTAGACAGCGCGCAAATATTGAGTTCCGGTGATTTTCCCTTCCTGATGTCATCAACTTACCAAACTAATATACCGTATTATTATTATCATAGCAGTAGTGATTAAGGGATCAATTTTAAATGAATAAAGTACTGTGACAACTATAGTTGAGTTTAAGAGTATTCCCGTAAATCAAGACGGTGCAGAAGCATTCAAATTCCGGTTCCTTTAATAGGCACCGCTCATCAGAATAGCTGTGATGTCATATACCAACGTCGTAAGTAATTACATTTCATTAGCTCATGCTCAATTACATTTAGCACAGCAAACGTGAACTTTTAATCAGCAAAGAGATAATAAGTGACGTTACACAATATCGTGATCTAAATTTTCAAAGTAATACATAATATATGTAATCCTACATAATAATGTGCTATTGGTAAACGATTACTTGCTAAAACTTACGTTCGATAGTATCTCCGAATACAGTATACCATAATTGTTAAAATTCATCAGTTTTTCGTTAAATTTCATGTGGTATATTCAAAGGGCTCTGAGTTTAATTCCAAGGTTAACATTGTTGAATACTGCAAACCAAGATTGCGGCAGCCCAGAATGTTATAATTGTTCATATTCAACGCATTTTCGTGAAATTTCATATATTGAATGCGTTTCAAGAAGGCGCTGAATTCAATTCCGAGACCAAAAATGTTGAAACAAATTAAATATGGAGCAGCACCCAGTAGCACATGTACTTTGGCCGTTTACGGGACGAAAATCGCTCCACATCGCTAATCCAGGTAGGAGAGCGGGCCTGCTTGAGCCCATGTCTAACGATGTGAGATCAACATTGATAACGATATCACTAATTCTCCTAATTTCTAAAACAAGAGTAATTATTGTGCAAAGAATAAAGCGATTTTTCTACAAAACATTTTGTTCACAGTGAATAAATAAAGTTAAAAAGCAGACCATACGCCATGAAACAATATCGATCAACGTCGATAATCTAAATTTATATTGATCAATGTCGGTCCATGTTTATATTGATCAACCGATGCTGTGTTCATCTGATTGTAAAATATAAAACTTCACGTTGTTAACAACATACGGTCAGTTTTGTTTGGTGAGAAAGAAGTTGTTGACTGTTGAAGAATATTAAGGTGCAGAAATTATATACTCTTCTACGTGAAGGGCATAGACAAATAGGTAAAGTGTTAAGTTGATTGTGTTTTCTCAAGAATACTTTAATCACTGTAAGTACATAGACAAACCAACAAGGTTTAGAGTAATATTTATGCAGTTACGTTTGCACGGTAAAAAGTAGCGTATTCTCTCGGCTCGTGTGGTTGTTCAGAGATGTACCGCTTAGTAGGAGTATAAGTTAAAGTTACATTTGTTTACATCGTTTACTTCAGTTGAAACCATTCCATTGTAATCATGGGTATTGTACTTAAACTTTTTTTTACAAAATCCCTAAAACTAGTTAAAAGCAGAATAATTGTGAACTGATTACAATACAGCAGAACTACACGTTTTCCAATCCTTTAGCACAGCGAAGTGATGTAACTTAAGCTACAAAACATAGCATTCTTTACATAAGTAGTAAATTTGTTTTACAAGTTCTAACGTGTTTTAGTATTTATTTTTGGTTTGTCTATGTTGGTGGTCCTATATAAAATAGGAACGAGGTTTCCTATTAAAAATTGTAAGGAAGAGGGATTACATTTTTTGAATACTTTGTCAATAACCGGTAGTGAGCGATTTCGATAACTGATATTGAGCAACGTCAGTGATCGATGTTGAACGATGTCGATGCTCGAAGAAGATCTATATCGTTGAACGATATCGGCCAACATGTTTGCCATTTAACAAGGGGTCCATGTCGTGGAACGATATCGATCAACGTAGTAAATTACAATATGTTCATATCTGCCGACGTGGATGTTCTATTTAGGAAGCGTATTCGGAAGTTAAACTAATTGAATTTTTAAATCCAGGTTGGCGGCCGAAATGTCATATATATTAAAAATATTCAGATGTTCGTTAAATTTCATGTGGTGCTTTCAAATAGCGCTGAGTTCAATTCCGAGGCCAAGATCAGAAGTGTCGTGATTATTCAAAATCATCCGGTTTTCGTAAAATTTAATATTTGTGAATTCTAAAAGGCGTTGAGTTCAATTCCGAGGTCAAAAATTAGCACTGCTACCATGTAATCTCTGAAAATTCAACCTCAGAATTAAATTAATCGTCCCTTGAACCCCCCACATATGAAACACTACAAAAATTGGTGTCTTTTAGTAGTTACGTTATTTCGGGCTGGCACCATATGAAACTTCATATACCTCTAACCGTAACACATCTGCTGAACGCTCTTTTGGAAAATAATTAATTGTACCTGTATATTTTTTATTTTAAATGTTCACGGATTATAAATAAAAACCTTAGAAAATGAAATGTAGGAAGATGAATCCGAGTAGGGCACAAATGTTTGAAAATGTGGATTCAACGTTAGTCCTTTTACGTAATTTTAACGTTGCATATGTACCCAAATGTCAGCCTTTTCAACGGGATTTCAGATATATGGAATCAATGTATTCTTCAATAACAATAGGAAGACAATGAGCAACTTTTTTAAACGTTCTATTTGTGCACATGTTCAAAGGCTGAAAATCACATTTAGCATTTGACCGAAACAGAGCACTGGGTTTGTAAATTTTCCACGCATCTGCAGTGGGATTCGAAGTTGGAACCTTTCGCACTCGTCGTTAGTATCTCGTGACGGCAGTCACTCATTCACTGAGACATCTCTCCACTAAACACTTTTGCAAGCGTTATCACAAACTGCTTATACCAGTCACGTAGCTTTATATAATGTTTAAGCTTAAGCATTAGATATTTTACTAAATGTTTTACTCTCGATGAAACAAGAAGAGAAACTAATATTTTACTGTTCTTTTTATGGTACGAAAGCTTTCTCTGAAACAAAATACATGTATATAGGTTAGATCACCATATTGTTTTCGGTAATTACAGGGAGAATTTAAGTAATTCGGAACAATTCAACTTCTTCCTTGTTGTAATTGTAAATTTGGCTGCCATTTCCCCTCCCACCTCCACACACACACATATACACTTATATGTCGATCAGAAAATCCCAATTATGACTTTAGAAACGAGAAATAACAAAAGAAGCATAGTGCAAGGATTTAGCGAAAAAGTAGAGGATACAAAATTAAGACTCGTGAAAAGAGTATGACTGGTAGCAGTAAATAGTAGTCGTCTTTGAATGTTTCCTTCTAATGAACACGATAAAAAGTTGAAACATAATTATTCTTCAAACCGGGAAGACAAATAGTGGGAGATTAATGTCTTAATCCGGTGAATTTGCCCTGAAATCGGAGGTGAATGGTCACTCTAATATAGTTTGGAATTTCACACTATATAGGATTGTTGATTCTATCTTGTGTTAGTACGTTCATTTTTCTCTCTTCTCCCTGTCCTTCAGATATTTGATCACATTGCTAAAAGATGACACCAGTTTCGGGGCTAGGGTAACGTTGCGAGTGTTCGTAACAAAAGAAATATTAAAATATTAGTGAGTATGAGGATTCCTCGTGACCAATCGTTTAGAGCGCCAAATTATCAACGACAAATGCAGAAAGTTCCAGCTACGAAACCCACTGAAGATTGGTAGAGAATGTCACCGTTCCTAAAACAAGGACTCTTCTCGCTCTCCCTTGTCAGATTACAAAGCCGAGACCAAGTCAGAGATGACATAAACGAATGAGTCTACCTTACAAACTAGGAACTGAGAAGAAACCGTTGGTGGCCGAAACAGATTAATATGACTGGTTTCAAGAATAGATGGAGCAATTTTGAACCACCCGTTCCAAATACAACACTTCCACATCGACTCGTGTAGGGATCACACTAGGACTTTTGGTATTTCTGAATTAAATTATAAAAACAAACATTAACATGTACTCCTTCCTACCCGTCGTCGAAATGGAGTGGACTGAGGAAAATTCCTACTTAACATATATTATTGAGAGTAAACAAAACGATAATATAACTACCTTATGATTCGAGTGCTTAAATATATCACACAAACCTGTTGAGGTAGACAAAAACAATCAGATATATTTAAGATGACATTTAATATGAACTTGCATAATATAATGGAATATATTACAAATCTTCCAGCAAACATTAAATCTTTTACACTAGAGCGCGGGTTTTGTCACCCTGAACAAACACTTGTGATAAAAGAAGATAGTAGTTATATTTCTGGTTTTCAAGTTCAACTTCAAGTTCAAGGATTTAAGACAAAGTATCGCATATTAATACATAAAAGTCGCCAGTATTAATTTTTTATGTATCTATACTCACGTGTCCTTGTCCCACAGATACACTTTCATAGCAGATTCCAGTTGACAGTCTTGAAGAAAGTAAAATAGGGTGAAGGGAGGGTGATGTGAGGATGAACGTTGTTCCCTCGAAGCAAAATGACGTCCCACAAAATACAACCGGAAGAGGAAGGTGGCGTGGGTCAGTTGGCCAGATAACGATAAAAATAAATTAACAATCAGATCCTTTTAACTGTTTATGAAGCTTTTTAATGAAAGAAAGATTACTAAAGTAAATGACAAATAAAATAGGCAAGGAAAATATCAAGTAATAAATTGAAAGCAATAAGATAAAAATCGTCCTCCTAAATAACAATCAAAAGATGTTCTGTATGGCTCGGCTTCTTTGATATGTGGACAACTCTTTGATTAAAGCCGATGACGAAAAACATTGCCGAGAAATTACGAACATAAAAAAGAAGATAACAAAAAAGGGGAGATGGTAAGATTTGTAGCGTCCAACAAAACATGGGTCGTTACACAGGTGTTAAACAGAAGCAACGACATGACGTGTTTTTAAGTTTTCGAACTTATATAATAAACTCTGATATGTAACAACTTACAAGAAACTGTTTGTAGTCAACTTTAGCAAACAGTTTATAAAAATACTTTGATGAATGACAGTTTTGACAAACGACCAACCTGCGAAAATGCTGTTGCTCTTCTTGCGTGCGACATGAACTTCACTGTTTGAAAGGTAGATTCGGTCTGAACTTCAGCGCAGCAATCAGTAGTATAAAATGCTAGGTTCACCCATAATGCATTGGTTGAAAAATCCGTGTTGATCACGTAATAGATTTTTGAGCTTATATACATAAAGAAATTATAATACAAAATCGACCTTATTAACATTTACAGAGTACAAAGGGCTTTCACAGAGCTAGCATGACAAGAGCTGTCATAACAAGAGCTGTCTTAACGTATACCCGTACATATTGCCAAGTAAGGAATATGGAGTGCTGAAAATCGAGTGTTGGTGCAAAAGCTAGTCCGGAGTTCTTACCTTACATCAGAATAGGGACCTTCCCGTTTTCGAATCCTAAGAAACTCAAGAAAGTCTAAAATGATTTCAAAGAAATCTATCGACACCATTACTAAAATTTACGAGGAATCTTTATGAAACATTACAGAAAAACTTAATACAACTCGATTATTACGAGAAATATTAATTATTGATAACAAACATGATGAAAGACACATTATTCTCCATCTTATCCTTTAATTCAGATACATATATTACGCGAGAAAGGTTGTAAAATAAGTTACATTTTTTTTTTCAAAAACGATAACTTCAGTATGTTTTTGTGGAAGATATTTTGTTCCGATCACAAGAATTTACAAACAAAATCAACGTGAAAGAAATGGATGAAAATAGCTAATGTGAGGGGTAATTGTCCGTCATGAAGTTCAATGCTCTCTTTTGATTAAATTAAAAAGTAGGTTTTGAACCGCTGAATGGTCAAATGCAACGTTACAAAAACAATACAAAATACTCAACTTCTAGACGTTAAAACCTGTATTGATTCTAAACGTCAAATTAATTATTATCAATTCTTCAGATAAAATTTACAAACATGAATCCTATATACCGCCCTTTTTGTACACATTTTTTTTTACTGATTTTACTTGCTATTAAATTGAAGTTTTCAATGTACCATGCATGTCGATAGGTATACATGACACATTAACTTCGTCTTTATCCAGTTCTTCTATTAAATTATGTAGACATTGAAGTAGAATTACTATAAATATAAAGCAATTAAATTGAAAAATATTTGAAGGCTTATAAATTAAAATATATGTAAAGTACCTAAAATCGATGGTGTTTATACTTGTGTAAATATGTAATGAATAATATTATTGTTCTATCTTAAGCCAATTCTATTACTGGAAGGTCCCTGTACAACTTGAGAAACTGATGGTTTCCATTATCCTTGTCTATCAATTACTTGAAGACAGTGTGCAACATCAACCAATAGTAGTGTGTCACTTTCTTCCTCTTCTTTGACTTTTCTGTAAGTTTAGATGTGTATTTTTTCGACCGAAGGTAGATGCTTTGGAGGCTGTATTCTTGCGACTTAAAATATAGTGCATTCAGACTCCGTTGTCAGTGTATAGGTTGTATGTAATACAAGCGGTTCATGCTTTTGCCGGTGTCAAGTTTATCATCGGAAGGTTCTTGTGGAATGTGAACTTTTATAGCAATTTCTATTTTTTATTTATCTTTCATGTTAGGTAAGATAAAATGAATTTAAAGGGCGGTAACAGCACTATGGCCCACGCCCGTCCCGATTATCTTTCATGTGTTCACCGAAACGAGATAAAGGAGTAGGTTAATTTGTAATTGCATATAACAACAACCAATATATTAATTTGGTATTATTATTATTTATATTTTGCCTTAACAATTATTGCTTAATAAAAATGTATGGAATACATTACATTATGTAAGCTAATACTTTCTTGTAGAATTCGATTCTATTTTAGAAGATAATCTGATTAGCTAAATCCTAGTGCAGAGTGTAGTCCATGTGTCATGTACTGTTTACAATATGCATGGTACATTAAAAAATTTTGAATTTTGTACATGTAAAATCAATAAAAATACTATACTGCACACCCAAAATGGCGGCATGTATGGTTTATGTACTTACATTTTAGCTTAAGGATTGAGAGAAATTTAACCTTAAACACGAAACATTTTTAACCAGTATTTATTTTAGATTTTAACAAATCGTATATTCCACTTTCTTCATCTCAGTTTCTGAGGTTTTTGTTTGCTAATCTCAATTTTACATTTGTTTGGACAAGAACCTTTTTGAAAATGGACAACGTAATTCTAAATATGCATAAAATTACATCGAGCTCCTAGCCTAATCATCTCAGGTTTATGATTTATACATCACTTTGTTTGCAATGAAACAGGCTTCAAACGAGATCAATATCTACTACATATTACAATGTGGGGAAAACTGGAAAATTTCTTTTGGAAAATCTCTTTTATCCGAATTTTTGGGACCCAAGTGACACGACTATTCAACGATGTGTAAAAGAGAATATTTCATAAAGTTATACTCTATACATAACACATCTGCTAACATGTACAGCATGAGCTGTCTGCTTAAAGTCAACCTTGAATGTTACATGCAAATTGAGGAGGAAGTACATTATAGTCGATACATTTGTATGCAATAATATTTTTTTGTATTGGACGTATAGTTTAAATTTTAAAGAAATTTGGTAGATTAATATTGCGTATATAGCAGCAACATTTTACAAATATTGTTTTTACACTTGAGGAATAATCGGGCCGAAAAGGTTATAGAAAATCTTATAAAAAATTGAAGAGCATTTCCCGAAGTTTCTGATTCTTTCCCTCGTCATTCCTTATATACACAGGTAACAAGGTGAGGTATGAATCATAAGTCTGCTATAATTAGACTAGGAGTTGGAAATAATTTTCTGAACCTTTACAATTTTAATAATAGGGCCTCAGAGGGGAAAATGTAAGGACCATTCTACTGGCAGCACAGTGTGTCTCCCGGCGCTTTTTTCCAGTTTTATGAAATTAACTGCTCCATAAAGTTACGTGGTGATATAAAATGCATAAAGCTCACTACACGTACATGGTTACCAAGGTACTACACCAAACATGACTCAGATTCGCATGTTAGTACCATCATTGAGCAGTTCACTAGTGAAAAAGTTTTGTTGTGTGACGAATCGATAGAGATGGTTGAAAAGCTTGAAAATATTATTGTTTATAAAGTGATTAAAATCTTATTTGCCCATACTCGGGAAATATCCGAACTTTTACTCTTTACTTACCAGAAAAGCATACAACCAACCTTTTATGAACGCTTTATAGTTTCTATCCATTCTTTCGTACCGTTCTAACAGATGTAATGTCTTCCACACTATGACTTTCCTAAAAATTTCGCAACATTTCTCACAAATGCAATACCGCTGAGTATGGCAGTCATCAGACTAATTCCAATTAACTGACTCACTGAGTATCACTATATTGCTCAGATCGATTTTGTAAACAAAAATGTGTATGAATAGGCAATAGCCGTATGCCTCACTCAGTTACGCGTTACGTGAAGTCGACTGTTGCCTATTAAATTAGATGTGTGTTCCATTACGTATGGAACTCCGAAAAGTCGAAGCCGAACTCAGGGACATATCGATTAAAAAATACAGAAACACATTACATAGGTTAAGTGTATGTATAAGATGCGTTCTTCTAGGTATTTGTATATTTCTCGACATTATTCTGCGTGATAATTAGCGTGGGTCGATTTTGTTTAGATATTGGGGTTCGAGTTGTCATTAAAACTTGTGCATTGGTACCATAAAGCCATACCAAATATGGCCATTCTAAAACAATATTTAACCGGGCATCTGGACGTGTAAAGGGCCCAATTATTTTTGCAAAACAAGTAATAAAAATATGATGCCAGTTTCCACATGGTACGAAATAAAGTCATGTCAAATATGGCCGGTTTTGACCGTCAAACATTTTTGACCATTTTCAAACTAAATTTTTTTGTGGGCTCCGGAGCCCGCTTAGGTATTTTTTTTGATCCGGCTGTTTTTCGGCCATTGAACATAACAGTCTACAACTATTGCACGCTATTCAAACTCAAATTTCTAAGAAACCAAAATCGGCATAATGCTAACGACGCTCTACGAATCATCTACCGTCATATAACCTCTTGATATCGATTTGTAGAAATGAGCAATTGGGAAGACATAAATAGCATTTATTGTTTTTATTCTCAGTAAGTTTTTCCTTCCCAAAATATCGAATTTCGCTCCAAAACTACATGATAATGAATGTCAGTGTCATCAAGTGGGAACTTTTATAGAAAATAACCCTTTAGTTCCTAGATTACGCAGTGCCGTCCGGTTTCGTTCTCTTCTCTTTTATTGAAATGAATTACCATGCTTAACATTTCATTGAAATATTATTATTTCACTATGCTTCATTCGGTATCCCCTTTTAAACGTAGTGCTATTATGAGAGAACTCATCTATAGGTCATATTTTTTTCCTGTACGACTTGGTAAAATGGTAGCGCTATGTGTGTGCTTCTGTGCCTGTTTTTGTAATGTGAAAGCATTGTTTCAAGAGATTATTCTACAAGATAACACAAACATCCTTGCTGATTTTGATTGTCAGAAACCGTAAAATGTACACAAACTGTCATTTAATGTAATCCTCAAAAAATCCCCTCGGAATCCAGTATTTTTCGCCAACGTTTCTTCTTCTGCTCTATGAGTTTGCGGTTAAACTAGGGGTATTGGACACACAGAAGTTCGGAGTCCTTCCGCAAAACTGCCTCACTGAGGAAGGACTTCCCACGAAGATAGTTGTAGATGGAATAAAAAAGGTGATATTTTGGCTCAAGGTCAGGGGAGTGGGGTGGAAAGCACAGTCTCTCCCAGCAAAATAGCTGTATGGTATCAATAGCCACCTGCGCCAGATGTGGCTTGGAATTGTCGAAAAGAAACAGTACGCCCCTGTTATTCACCTATGCTAGCAACTTTTGCTGTAGTGCCTGTTGTAAGCATTGCAGCTACTGTGGAGACGGTTTGGCCCTGTGATAGTATCTCACAGTGCACTACTTGATGACTAGTCCACCAAATACAGAGTATGATTTTGCGTAGGGGTAGAGTTGATCTTGTGCAGTGAGGCGTAGAGTTCCGTGGTGACAACCAATGTCAGGAACTCTTGTCTTGTCTCATACAGGGCCCACTTTTCGTAACTTGCTAGTTCTCGATCGGAAATGGGTGTTTTGCGCTACCGAGAAAGCAGCGACAAACATGCTCTTAATCGTTTGTTTTTGTTGACTTCCGACACTGTGTGCTGTACTCACTTGCTCGACTTGTATGCCTCCCCTATGCCATCCAGGTGAAGTCTGACTGTTTCATAAGAGCGTGCAAGCTCACCACAGGTTTGGCTGCTGTCCTGTTTTATGGACACTCTCAGGGTCACGTTATCCAGGGCCTGTGGGCGCCCACTACAGTGTTCATCACACAGGGACCATTTTCCCGACCGGAATTTGTGGAATCAATATTTGGTGTTGCGTTCATTAACAGCATTATTCCTAAAGGATAGACGTATTCAACTACTTGACATGTCCACCTTAAAGTTACATAGCAGAAAACCATAAACGGCTGCTTCGATACCTCCATTTCTCTTCGTTTTTCTCGATCTATGACTGTTCTTAGTATGCAATGCAACTGTTGTACCCTCAACGTGATTACGTTTTCCCATTCAATTTCAAAAACGTCAACGATATTTTGGTTACTTTGTACTAATTTTGTTTGGTAATGAAAACCTTTCAAAGAATTACGTGAGTTAATCTTAGAAGAACAAAACAGATTTCATAATCAAAAGGTTTAATGTGAGTGAAAGACAATAAAACTTGACTGTTAATTATTTGTTTCTAAAACTGGTAATGCGAGTCAAATATCAATCCATTTATTTTTAATAGGAATAAAATTGTTTTACCTGACCATGGTTCTTGCTGATCATGAATAAATATTAGAAACATAGTCCAATGACTGGGATTCATGCTTCCTAAAGTAAATTTAAAGACATCAGTCTGTTTTGCGGTCTTATTCCTCAGCAAAGTGATACAGTTTCCATATCTTATTGAGGGAATGTTTCGTATTACACGGTTGACTGAAAAAGAAAAGAAAATTTCAAATATATTTACTTTTAATAAATGATAAAAATATACGTGAAGATAGAAATCTATAATCTGAGCAGGTTTTAGACGACAGTTAAGGTTCTTTTAGTTATCGGGTTCAGTTTAGCTATCGGAAGTTTCTGGAAACGATCCCAACGGCCGCTCATTTTGACTATTTTCCCCCATTTTTTCTCAGTCACACCTGGCATATGCAGGGATGCTAGGCCTGCCTGCAAACTAGGACCCGACCGACAAGCTTCCAGTAATATTTCCTTCGCCCTGTTCTGGTCAGGGTATAATGCTCACGTTAATTAAGACCAATATTTCCATTAATTGGGTTCATTAGAATGTACCGCGATATGCCTATGAGCGCTACATTGGAAGAACGAGAACAAAGAAGATTATGGGGCTATTGGTCATTAAAAGCTGTTTAATTTTGACCTTTAAGTATCTCTGTCTTAAGTCGGGGTAGAGTAGGGGAGAGGATTGCAAAGGTAGCGATCAAGACCTTACTTAACGTTCTATCCTGGCATTCGTCTAGTGAAGCAGAGGAAATACTAGAAAAACTCACAGTTCGAACCCGTGTACCTACATACGAGTCAACTGATTTGGTATGAGGATATGACTGTTTATATATAATACAAGAATAGCGCCGCAATCAAAGAACCCCACTTCTTACCCCAGTAGCACACATACGTGTTTTTAACGTTGATTTTTTATTCATTTCGTTGATTAACAGTTATCGGTTGAAAATAGTTACCTTTAATTTTAAATCATATTTCAACAAAGACGTCATTGGGTTCATAAGGCGTTAATACAACGTGTATTCAATATGTTATTTTCAACTATGGTATAGATTTTGTCTAATGTGTTTCTTACTAATGTTATGTAAAAAAATATAATTAACATCTAATTGAATTATATAAAGTAAATTTTATGTTCTCATGTGCACGTTGAGAAACCGATTGAAATTTAAACCATATTTATACGAAGATTGAATTTCGTTGATACGGCGTTAATGTGACGTACTTGCAACTATAATTCATACTATATCCTAGATTTCGTTTCACATGTGTATTTCTAATTTAATTGCTTAAACATTGTAATTAAAAGCAAATACAATGAAATTAACTACATTTTTCATGTTCTCATTTGCATGTTGAAAACATTGAAACGAACAATTAATTTCGTTAATAGGGCGTTAATCTATGACATTCATTTCGCTTTATATGTTTTTTCTAAGGCAACATTTTACATTTATTAAGAAATACAAAGTTAATAGTGCAGCGATGATCAAAGTGTTAAAGAAGAAAAACTGCACATAAGAAAGAGAGAAGGAAAATATTCTTTACTCTTATTCGTACATGATTGAGAACATCGCGTAGCAACTCCTTTCTAGATTGCCTGTTAATACAGATACCGTAAAAGAACAGTGAACACGTAACGTGGATCCATGGATGAGGGGATCGTCAGTCCGCGAAGAACCTCGGTGAGATGTAGATGCGTATTTGTGCGCTGGATTCAAGTTACTAAAGTGAGATTTGTGTGAATTTAACTTACCTTCTTGCTTCGTAGTAGTGGAGTATTAAGTTTTGTTACTTTGCTAATAGTTTTGAAATAACGTTACGTCAAACAGAACAATTATGTCGACAATACCGCAGCATACTGTGAAGTTTGAATTTGACAGGAAAAATAATCGGCCAACGCAGATAAAAATTCAACTTGAACAGGTAGCAGCTATACAGTTAAATGCTGATGAATATTGTGTATATGTGAAACTGAAGTCGCATGAAGAGTATGAAATGTTATTAAGTAACACTCCTCCACACCTACCGTTTATGCATAGTGACGGTGCTACTAGTGTTGTACATTTAAGTAGCGCAAGTGAAAATGTAAAGAAAGTTAGAATTTTGGATTTACCGCTAGAAATAGAAAACACCCAAATACATTTTGCATTAAGTAAATACAGTGCGATCAAACACATACTCAACGAACAATGGTCGTCAAAATTTCGATTTCCAGTTGAAAACTGTGAGAGGATTGATTATATTGAATTATTTCAAGACATTCCATCGAAACTAAATATTCACGGTTTCCGAGCCACTATTTCATACACAGGACAGCCCCAAACGTGTTTTTCATGCCAGGCCCAGTGCCACATGTATTGTCAATGTCCCCTTCGTAACAAGCGACGAGAATTGAATAATATTCCTAAGGCCACAATGTCAGCAAATTTTAGTGGAAAGTTACTCCGCACTCCCCTATATGATTCAAATTTTCGTGAACAAAATGGTGAAATGCTTTTTGATTCCCAATGTGCCCCTAATATAAACAACGAGAAAGAATTCCCCGGGTTACGTGCTGAGCAACGAGTGGAAGAGAATGAAAAAAGCAGTGTCGTATGTAGTTCAAGTGTAAGAACGGCAGATATGGCAGAAAAATCTGTTGACTTGTATCTTGGTATGCCAACAAAACGTGATTCTTTAACAGTGACTTCACACAAAAATGTACAACCAAGTGAAACAATTTCGAGTGATACAGAAACTATCTATAAATCAGTTATTTCAACATAACAGAGTGGAGAGGAAAAGCAAGAAGAAAGTTCGGAATCTGACCGTGACGCGTGTAGTGTTAGTAGCTTGCCTGAGGAACAGAATGGAATCAACGTGATCATGACCGGTGACACATTGTAGTCTTCAGTAAAGAAGAGAAAAGGAAAGGTATACCTGCACGTGATAGGCAAAGTTTGAAACAAAAGTCAATCGAGCATTAACTCAATAAACGTGATTCATTCAGATTATATCTTTTGTAGAGCTTTGATTTTAACCTTGAAAAAGAACACACGTCGCGTCGTTTTCGTGAGTGACATTAGCTTAAAAATTCGTTTTTGTGAGTTGAAAGTGTTATTTTTTTTGCCGGAGTAGCATTGCGATGTTGGTGGTACAAGTTTGTCGTATTATTACCATGCTAATCTTGATACAAATTCTCCGAATTCTAACTCTTACTATTGATGGTATTTTGACAAAATGAAAATTTGATTTGGTGAAGCATTTTGTTTACATAAATGATCCTCACATTCTCTTCCTTCACGAACTGTGTAGTGATGTAATACAGAACTGTTGGGGATGTGAGGCGATTGTAAATATTGGTACCCAAGGTCATGGATGTGAAGTTTTAATTAAACAGGGAATTCTGTATCAGAATGTAACTTGACTCCCATCCGGTAGAAGTGTAAGTTTCGTTAGCTAGGGAATTTTAGTATGTAAATCATTACGGTCCATCTGGTACTATTAATAGGTCAAAATGAGAGTTGTTGTATATACAAAAAGAGTTACACTGTTGGACACAGTCGTTACAAGCCCCAACCCACCAAATTCAAAATTTTATCAACAAGGGTCTGAAGTTACTGGTGTAATAATAAATGAAAGGAGTTATCTGTCTGATACGGATCAGCAATGTTATTTGACGCCAAAATTAATGTATAAAGATTTCATTAAAACAAAAGTTAAATTGTGTGAAGTCAGAGTAATAAAAAAGAATCAAAACAAAAACTGGCATTTAATACGTCATAATATCCATAGTAGCTTTCTCTCTCATAAAGTAAAAAGTCTCTGGTATACTGTGGTACATGATATAACTCCTACCCAAAAACGAATGTATGATATCAAAAGAATGTGCAATGTGTAAAATGTACTCAAGAAGACACGTTGCATCATATATAAAAAAATGCCCAACGACAGTTAAAATTTGGCAACCCTGTCTGACAACGTTAAGCATAATACACCGTAAACCAATATGTTACTTTACTTATCACTTTCTCTTGTGGCCAGACTATGAGTAGTATCCGAAAACAAAACACTACATAGTCACTTGGTTGATTGGACATACTGTGTGTTACCTCTTAAGTAGTGATACTGTATTATCAGAGGAAGATTATCTAGACTTTTTGAAAAGAACAAAGTGGGAAATATTACAAACTTGCAAATGGAAGAGTCTTGTTTGCATTTTTTTCTAAGAAATTCTAGATGAACAGACATTAATATAGTTGTATTATACATAAGATTAGCTAATTATGTAACAAGTATATTAAATATTGTTGTGTATTATAGAGTTATTTACTATGTAAGTCAACCACGCTGCTACAAACGATATGTATCTGACTTATACCCAATAAAACAGAAATTAAAAAAGTGGGTAATAAGACGACTAGCTACCAACGAGAAATGCAGAACATTCCTGGGTTCGAAACCCACAGCCGCCACTGGATTATTTACTGTTGCAATAAAAACACCGTATATCATGATAACAGCAATGGATAAAATGAACCTAAATGTGTGTATACCAATAGACAGCATTCATGCTTTGTTTTGGCCAACTAAACCCGTTTCTTCATCCTTTCTTCTCAACCATTATTCGACGTCGAATACACCGTTACATTTCGGTACATTTACAACATTAACATAACGTTTCGTTACAAAATTTTAAATCACGTATTTTCAACGTTTGTCTGCTACTGGGGTACCTATTGCGCATAGCAGGAAAAAAAAATATTTGTCTAATGCTCTGGGAACTTATGTTGCAGATTTTAGGATGAATTACAAAGTCATAACAGACATTTCCGGTAGCAGTTTTTATTGCATCATAAAAAAAGCCATTTAAGGCTGGCGCACACCGCACCGACGCACACTCGGAATGACAATCTCATAAATTTCACGCCCAATAGATGTATAGCGGTGCTAGCAATTCAAGAGGTGATGAAACTTAATAGCGATAAGTTCCTATGTTGTATATATCTTTGTGTGGCCTTATACGATCTTATACATTTATCTGTCATTTTTGTTTCGTGCCCTATGCGTGTCTGGAGATATCGTTTTGATACACTTTATCGCCTAGTTCTGCTGCATATGTGACGGGAGGGATTCTAGATTTCATATACAGCACTCTCCCAATAGTTTCCGCTGTCTATTTTTCTTGTTTTTGCATGCTCGTTTAATATTATTGAGTTCCGGACTTTTTTGCTTTTAGTATATTTTAATAAAAGTAAGCAAATTCTTCTAAGGAGAAGGAATTTGCTAGTAGAAAAATGTCTTTACTACATTTAACATTTTTTATGCTTAACTATAAATTTATTTTTTAATATCCATTTCTAGGTGCTAGAATTATAATCTTTATTATGTGCGATAAATTATTTCCTCCCAGGTTATAATGTCCAAAGCAAAAATGTTCAAATTAAGAAACGTCCAAAGCAAGTATTTAAAAAGTCAAAAAGGTCCCAAGCAAAAATGTCCATAATCAACAATTTCCTTAGCGAAAACGTAAAAATTCAAAAAGGTCCTAATTATAAAATATCCAAAAGAAAAATGTCCAAAGTCATAAATGTCCAAAGCAAATATGTCTGAAGTCAGAAATGACCGAAGCAAATATGTCCAAAGATGAAAATATCCAAATGAAAATGTTCAAAGGTAAAATATCAAAATATAAAATTTCCAAATTGAAAAATGCTCAAAGTGTAAACTATTCAAAACAAAAAGTCGTGTAAAATTTTCAACGTGAAAACGTCAAAATCCCTAAATCTTAAATGCGTAAAACGTCCAAAAGAGAAAGATGCAATGAATAAAATGTTTACTTTAATAATGACCAGAACTAAAAATCTATATAAATAATTGGTTCTCAACCGGTGCGCGCGGCACACTAGTGTGCCGCGAAATTTTCTGGGTGTAACACGAAACTTCAGAGTTTTTTTTTTATTTTGCTGGTAAACGAATTAATTTCACTCAATATTTATTTTGAAAAGGGAACAAAAATATTAATGAAGTTAATCATATTTGTTCTTCTCTACGCCTTAAAATTGAACACCTGAATTGAAAAACATCCTAAGCCCACAAGAGTATATTTTTCAGGAGAAACGAAAAACAATCCAAGGTCTTCGTATGTTATCCTATTCAGTGAAAATATGTTTGTATTATAAAAGGGTTTCTATGGTGAGATTATTATGTAATATTTATGAAAGTGGATAGCCCTGGGAAAACAGATACCAACGAACATAAAAAATGCAAATAAGAAAAAAGTGAATTTGGGATCTTCTTCAATTCAAGTCTTCAATTAGTGATAAAATCTTTTGCATTGTTTTCAACCCATACATTAGTGTGGCGCTGGAACGCACTGGAAGGGATAGTGTTCTGCGAACCAAAGAAACTGAGAACCACTAATGTAAAAAATGAAAATTGTCTGAATGCCTGTATTATGTATGTTACTTACACAAATCTACATGCCTGCATTGGTTTCCACAAAATTTTTGTATGCGTGTTCCGTAGGTACTGGACCAGCTCATAGAGGTATTCTGGGTTCGGTATTACACCTTAGTTTTCAGTGTTGCAAACTTTATCAAAATGATTTTTCCTAATTATGTCAATACTTTAGAACTTATAAGTACCATACCTGGCACAACAGAATAATATTGTCGGTTTGCTCAGCCCTAAGCATCCCAATTCTCAGTGTTACAAGACTATTTGAAGATGTATTTTATACAAATATCTTTATATAAATCTACAAGGTGACCGGAAAGTCACTTTCCACAGTAATTAATTCAGATATTAATTCATTTGTCGCCAAGAGGCTTACATTTGCTGCTAAGCGAAGAAATTAACATGCTAAACGTATCGCAGAGTTAGGAATTTGAAGAAAATAAAGAATAAAGGCATAACCGCATACAGTGTTTCTTTCAGAGGAATGATCTCCCCCAGAATGAGTCAATCAGCTCTCCGAATTAAAAAACAAAAACATGCTGTAACACTAAGATTTGTTAATTCATAGATTCATTGATGCATTCATAGATTCATTATTCTAAGTCTGCGCAGTGAAGAGAACAAGCAGCTATGGAAATCTACAATTTAAAATATTCACTCTGGGCATTCACCCAAAATATGTAAAACATTCCCTTGTGATACCTATTCAAAATTTCGTTTCTGAAATTGCTACATGCAGAAGAACTAGTGATTTTGCAGAAAACAGAAACCTCAATTTGCAGGATAAGTCGGCGTAATACTTTTTTTTTGAAGGAATAGAGTTTTCTAAATGCACTATGCATCTGTGTGTATGCGTAAGAGACAGAATCTTAGTACACTAAAACCTCATTTTTCAGGAATGATTTTTGAAAGAAACTAAAGTAACTTTTGATCGTTTTCAAAATACCTGCACATCGTTTACAAGTGAGCTTGTAGAATTCATTCTCGACAGCTAAAATGTGCAGTGTTGTACTGCATTTGCTTTCAACTTATTAAAATAAATTTTGTCAATAGTAAAATAAGCCATTTTGTTACTGTACCTCTGTATATTCAAGCGTTTATAATATGGAAAAAAATACCTCTGGTTTATCCCGAATTTCGTGTATGCGGAACGGGTCCGATCCGCGCAAATCCGAGTGAACGAGATTTTAGTTTAAGGTAAATAAATTAATTGCTATGGCCATTGCGTGAATGTGGAGATGTAATGCATGATATTTCCTATATTACATACGAAAATCTTTCACTAATGTAGTGTCAACATAATGTACATACTTCTCCCATTCCTTTCTATATCCTTCCACATCTTTTACTATTTGTTTTTGATGAGCCTTTGAAGCCGCGCCACCCACGGTGATGTGTAGCTCCTGCTACAGGGCACCTGGGTCATTCCATGTCAAATCACCACAGTTAGCGGGAACAAAATACCTCACCATCTCATATTTTTTATGAATTTCAGCATATTAGTAAAGCCTGATGATAAACGCAGAAAAATGTAATATTACGGTCCTGTGTCATACACAGTCCGACAAGTAAGTAATGAGATTGATTTTATTCTGACAAAACAGTGAATGCAAAATAGAAACCAATATGTGAGTTCGAGAGAGTAATCCTTCATCTACGACCTGGCAACATCGCATGGTCCCGCGTGAAGCACAACGGGAAATAAGACGTCAGTACCAGCAGTAAGTCAAAGGCCTTTGTCACGCCAGCGTCATGGAGCAGAGGGCGAATATCAAGTTCTGTTTCAAACTCGGGAAAAGTGGCACAGAAACTGTTGAGTTGATGCGGAGAGTGTATGGTGATACGTGTTTGTCTCGTGCACAGATATTTAGATGGTATGAACGTTTTAAAAGTGGTGTGGAATCGACTGACGATGAACCTCGGCCGGGTCGTCCAATTTCTGTTCGTAACGAGGAACTGATTAAAAAGGTCCGTGAACGTGTGCAAGAAGACCGTTGTGTGACTGTGGGAATGGCGGAAGGTGACTTTGGTGTTAACAGGGAGACAATTCGTCAGGACTTAATGGAAGATTTAGGCAAGAAGAAGGTCGTAGCGCGGTTTGTGCCACACTCATTATCTGATGAACAGAAACAAGCGCGTGTTGATTTAGTGCAGTAGAATAGTGCCAAAATATTTCATGACTGGCTACAAGCGGGAAATTTTTAACCATAAAAGTACACTTGTAGGAAGTCTGAAAAGCACCGGGACACAAGCTGGTAGTGACGTCGTATGGCCGCAGTGACGTCACAAACATGGCCGACTATCTGAAACTTCAAATTGGCATAACTCAGAAACCATTGAGCCTACGGATTTGACCCATGCACCGTTGGAACCGGAATCACAAGCATTACAAATCATTATACCACAGTCATATTCGTAAAGAAATATCTTCATGGAG
>JAGDQP010009055.1:14520-38293 GCA_022664845.1 Lepisma saccharinum
AAAAAGCCCTAGCTCGTTACATTTCACTTGATCCTGCCAGGCTTCATCAAGTGCTAGAAAACGAAGATAAAAACTTATATTAAAACTGGCATCGGTAAGAATCACAGTAAGGTTCAAGAACTGTGCCACAACTGAAGCTCAAGCACCTGACTCTTAAAATCTGGATCTTAAAGAGCATATTACATATTAAACAAGAGCCCTAATTGCAAATATATATCGTCGGAACACCTCGTATTGTAGACATGGTCGGTTGAAAGTGTAATTCAGCTCATACGAAAAAGGAAAAAAAAACACATAAAAATATAGTGTTGATTATAATAAATTACAGCTAAACCCCCTAAGATAAGTTTATTCCTAACAAAAATATAGAACCACTACCGGCCACGTTGATCAAGTACAAGTTGTTTTCTTCTATTTGAAAGAGAATATATCAATTGTCAGACAGAAAGCTTGGAACTAAAGGTGCAGCTTAGCAACAAGGACCGGTTACTTTTCAAATTCAGTGGCATATAACAGAGCCGTATCATACATTTGGAGGAAGTGCTCGTATGTAGATGTAGTAGGTATGGCTAAGGCGATTAGAGCATATTCACAGTGTACAAACTATTCCCATAGCTTCTACTTCTGTAGCTGTCGTTCATTTTTACTTTCCCTTAGTTATTTTTGAACGTTATATAATTTCTCTACAAAATTTAAAATATTGCTTGGACGTTAGTTGAAATAGCCTATTATTTCTAAGTAGCATTTCTAAGCATGTTGAAGTAGTGAAAGAATAATTAGTAGAGTAGAGGGAAGGGCATGGAAGAAACAGACATGAATAAGCATTGAAAATTGTGAGTTATTTTATAGACAATTTCATTAAAACCTAACTATATCACTCAAAGGTTTGCTCCACACTTCCCTTTATACTGAAACTCAGTGTTCGATTGGTGCAATTTCCAGAGAGGGGGGGGGGAATTAGTGATATATGTATTATACGCTATTTTGGGATCGACCACATCCCAGGCTAGACAGAGCCGGGGAAGATTTTTGCAGAGTGGGGAAAACCCCAACCATCCTAAGCTCGAAATCGAACACATTGAAACTTGATTTCACTTTGAACATTTACAGAGACTTGGCAGAAAGTGACACAAGATTGGTGGTAAGATGACAAACAATTGAGCAAAAAATGACCAACACACGCGCTCAAATGTATGGGTATCAAACGTGTGGGTCATTCCATTGTAAGTGATCCAACATTGGCCGCTCGACTATTCTCAATTTTTTAATGTTTGTTGTGTGAGTACCCTTACATCATGGTAGTTCAAAATTACAAATGTTTCTTTCCCCTTTTCTCTTCGTTCGGCTATGATGGCCACATTTGTGTCGTGGTGCTCAACAAATTCTCAGTATGCAAGTATTTAAGGAAACCTCAGTTTCTCAGCCCAGGTAAGTCATAGCTTCTTGGAATAAAAACAATTGGACTCAGTATACTACAGGCTAGTTGTAATATGACTCCCCTACTACTCTTTGTTATAACTGTAATGTGGGTTCCAAAATGCTGCTGGACAATGGATAAAATTACATTTTGAAGATAACTTCTATATACAAGAGATTCTTGCTGTGGTGGCTTGAAAATCTGTTTGGGTGTACACAGAGTACTGTAGTCAATGCATACAAATTTTTCAACCTAAAATGTATTTCCTTTCTATACTATGGAGGCTTAAACATATGATTTTCTAATATTAAACCAAAGTTTGGAGTTGAAACTCTCTGGTACGGGACCAAGTAGAAATCTGAAATTTTTCCAGATTTTAGTCCTGTATGGTAACATTCTTCTGCTAAAGTCTGAACTTTGAGATTTTACTGGTAACAGAATTACAGCAACTCTATATCTGGGAAAAGGCCCGTTTTATTCCAACACTCTGACAAGAGAATTGATAAAAGTTTAGAGTATAAAATACTACAGTAGAAATGCTTCTCTAAATTTTATAAATAGCTGGTAACATGGTCGCTTCCTAGCACTAGTCCTCTCTGTCAGACTCCTCTATATGAACACGCCTTCGGCGAAATACTTCCACATTCTTATTGTGTTTGTACGTCTTGGAATTGTGATATGTAAGAACTTTCCTCTACCTTATCTTTTCATTTTATGTACATTTTGCATGTTATATGGCATGTATTATCTTCTCAGGATGCTGAAATCAAACGTGTTTTTATTTTACATATGGCATACCCTTATACGTAGTTAAGGGATGTGTTGATATATTTAAATATCCTTTATTGATAACATTTAACTTATCCCTAAAAACATGTACTTTCCCCGACAAATGGAAATCTGCCCTGGTTTATCCTATCTAAAAATCTAATAATAGTAGAGACATTAATGACTTCAGGCCAATTGCAATATTACCAATTTTTGCAAAAGTATTTGAACAGATCTTATACAAGAGAATTAGTAATCATATTCAACCAGTTATCTCAACTAAGCAGCATGGCTTTGTTTCTCGTAAATCCACGGTAACAAACTTAGCAGTTGTTACGGACTGCATAGCAAATGTGTTGGATGAAGGCAAGCAAGTTGATGTGATTTATATTGACTTTGAGAAAGCATTTGACAGAGTTAATCACAATATATTACTGGGAAAATTAAATCACTGTCACTTCTCACCCACTGTGATTAGGCTCCTCTATTCGTACTTAACAAATCGCAAGCAATCAGCTGTCTATAAAGAATACAAATCATTTGAATATTCTGCATTCTCAGGAGTTCCTCAGGGTTCGAACCTAGGACCTTTATTATTCCACTTATTTGTTCATGATCTTCCTGATTATGTGCCTGATAATGAAAAAATGTTATTTTCAGATGACTAAAATATATACAAAAGTCAATTCTATCGGAGACTGCATAAGGCTTCAGCAAAGCTTAGATAATATCGCAAACTGGTGTGCCATTAATCAACTTGGAGTCAAAGTAAGTAAATGTAAAGTATTATAATTTAATAGAAACAAAACCACTCATCAATTTGATTATTTCATTAATAAAATTTGTACTAAACAGATCTACCGTAGTTAAGGATCTTGGTGTCAGTTTTGACTCGAAATTGACTTTTAACATACACGTTACAAATATAACAAATGAAGCCTTGAAGTTACTAGGATTCGTAATTAGGACAGGAAGAGAATTCAACAATATGTCAACATTGGAAAAAATTTACTATGCTTATGTTCGCTCCAAGGTAGAATATGCTGCTTCTATTTGGAATCCATATCAATTGAAACATTGGCAACAAGTAGAGAAAAATCCAATCAAAATTTCTTAAATTCCTGACTTTTAAAGAAATTCGAATCTATCCTGCTTATGATACTTACAATGCAGTCATTGAGAACATTAACATTCAGAGCTTAGAACAAAGGCGCAACATTGCTGATCTGTTATTTCTTCAAAAAATTGTTCAAAATAAGTTAGATTGTATGGATTTCGTTTCAACATTACAGTTTCGTGTCCCATCATCTAAAATTCGAGTTAATAATAATATGGTCTCTTCCACTGTGAAAAGACAAGAACCAATATCTTGATGAGGTCACCATTCTGGAGAATTTGTACTATATATAACAAATTCTGTACAGTTCACAATGATCTGAACGTATGCTTTATGTCACCTAAAGAATTTAGAGATGCAATTGTCAATAAACTCTGTACAACTACTTTGTAAAGCTCAACACTATAATTAGGCCATTGCCTATTGTGTTGTCACTAAATAAATAAATAATTCTGTTACCAGTGAAATCTCAAAGTCCAGATTTTAGCAGAAGAATACTACCGTATAGGATTGGTTTCTGTGAAAATTTCTGATTCCTACTTGGTCCCCCACCAGAGATTTTCAACTCAAAACTTTGGTATAATATTAGAAAACCATATGTTTAAGCCTCCATAGTAAAAATTTGTAAGCATTGACTACAGTACTCTGTGTCTACCTAAGAAGATTCTCAAGATGCAGCAGGAACCCCTTCTATACAGAAAGTTATCTTCAAAATGTAATTTTATCCATTGTCCAGCAGCATTTTGGAACCCACATTAGAGTTACAACATGGAGTAGTAGGGAAGCTAAATTACCACTTACAACTGGCCTGTAGCATGCTGTGTCCAATAGTTTTTAATCCAAGAAGCTAACAGGGCTGAGAAACTGAGGTATCCATAAATGTCTGCATACTGAGAATTTGGTGAGCACCATGGCCGCCATAGCCGAGAGAAGTGAAGTAGGGAAAAAAGATTTGTGGTTTAAAAATATTAATGTTTAAGGGTAATCATTAGGACTTGGAGCTTGAAACGTCATCGTTTTCCTGAAGGTATGGGAACGATGTCGATACTAATAAAAATTCATTTCGCCCTAAACTGAAGGTAAAAATATAATTTTTATTTTGCATTGTTTTACATTTATCGCCATTTTGCGGCTTATTGGTCATTTTCTTGTTTTTTAAGTCAATTTGTTGGCCATTTTTTGAAGGAATTACTCCTATTTTTAGGATTTTGCTGCTTACTGGTAATTGCTTACTTGTTTTCCACATACAAACATGCTAAAAACAAAAACAAAAGTATGCTTAGGATTGTAGAAACTCATGATAGAGCTAAGAGATATCAGGCGTCAGGTTAGGTTACAGCAGAGGTAAAGGAAGAATTGGTTGCAATTGAATGCTAAATAATAAATTTTCTCTTAAATACTCTTTTTATGTCACTTATTCTTACTCCATTCTATTAGCATTTAGAAACGATTGAGGAATAGGCCGCAAAAAAGCCTAACAAATTCTACAATGAGAAGTTTCTTCCGACTTATTAAACAATATGACTGCCGCAAGAGAGAAGCATAGCAAGGAATTGAAATCATGAAAAGTTAAATTATTTTTCTTCGCCCATCCTCTATGGTGGGCGAAAACGTTCTTCACATTGTTTCGCTAGAACCAATGCTAAATTCACCTTCGGTTTAAAAGTTGTTTCTTTTTTTTTTAACCAGTCATTTCCTGTAGCATGAGAAAAAAATCTTTTCAACTAAATTGCAAGAGGTATGTTTTATTCCATCCCAGATTAGGTCAGATTTTAGTATTAATATGTTCTAAACAGATAGAAATCGATTTCATAGAGATATCGAACGTAATAGCCCTCTTGATCTAGTAGCGGACCTAGAAGGTGGCGGGAGCATGCAATTCTGTAGCGTACTGCCATTCCAAATAAGGTGGATATGGAAAATACAATCTTCTTAATCAGTGGCTGTTGTGGATACATTCAATTTTAAAACGATAAAGTGTGTTAGGTAGTTTGCAACATTGTCATTGGTAAAAGAAGAAGGAGAGAACTGGTTGTAGTCGTCTGTGTATAATATTGAAGATTTACGTCAGATAACGTTTATAGTTACCAGTATTTAGCTTGTAGTCTTGTTTGTTAAAATAAATAGTATTTAATCACTTGAAGTACGTATAACCGCATAAAACATATCATCTGCTGTACCTGTTAGTACTTACTTCCAAAACACACTCTGCAACATCAGTGGCATAAAAAAAAACAAATATTACTCTAGTGTACTTGCAAATATTTTAAGTTTTATGTTAAGTTTTTAAGTAATTAACTTCTTCTCATGAAATATCCTAACATTAGCTAAGCTAGTAAAATGTTCAAATCCGTAATTATAATTATTCCGTAATTAATCCGTAATAGTAATAATAATATTTTTTTTAATTTATGTAAAAATTCATGAACCTATAAAGAAAATTAATTTCCCTCTCCATAACCCTGTCTAGTTTTAGCTTCCTATATTCGTTGTGCTTTTCAATTTACATCTGGTTCCTTCTAATCGTGCAAATATCATGCTACCTTAATAATTTATTAACTTAATCGCATAAAAGAAAAGAATTTTATAAGTCATTTATTTATTTTATCAAATTTTTGGTCTTTTTTTTAACATTTGAAAGTTTATATTTAGGGACTTTTAGGTCATCAAGTTCCGATCTCTAGTAATCACACACTGAACATTGTAAAAAAAAATTAAAATGGTCGAGCAACCAACTTAAAGAATACTGGACCATATTAAATGGAATGACCCATGTAAGTTATGTCTGTGGGATCTGACTCCAGATAAGAAAGATTTTGGATTCGAATCCAGAACCAGAATGCCGAACCGCGTGCGTGTACACGCGTTAACGCTGCGAAACGGTGCACACGTTGCCGTGGCCGGATCGCACACGCGTTAACGTTGCCGGAATGAACCCGTTGAAACATCACGTTGCTGTATACACGTTAATGCTTTACAGTTTCCGCACATACTCTGATGCTAATGCAGTTCTCGCACATACATTGACGTTGACGTTTACTTTCGCTGTTGTAGTTATTACAAACTTGCCTTTAATATTTACCATGTACACTAAGTTAAATTTATTATAGGGTAAGGAAAAAATTAATAAATCTTAATATAATAACGTAACCTAACTCGAGCACCAAAGGTGCGAAACAAAGAAAAAAGTCATGCTTTAGGTATTTATTTGTAGGACTGTCGTGAATGCAAACTACAACCTCACGTGACTCATGAGCATCAAAGGTGCGAAACAAAGAAAAATTTAACTCATATTTTTATGTTTGAGTATATCAGATTCATTTGTGGGAGGAATCATCATCATTTTAGGGAGTTGAAGAATACTAGAACATTGCCGTTATTATAGAGAGATTGATTGATCCCATGTTTAATGCGGAGAAGATCACTTTCAGAAGTAATTGTTTTCTCTTGTGCTCATGATCATACGTAGAATGCCTTATCATTTGGCATGAATTTAGAATCCACGCATCACGTGACCCTCAAACACGAAAAGTGTGAATAAAGAAAAAAAATCTCTTACATCTTTAAATATTCGTTGACCTCCTTTCTTATGGGGAAATTTCGCGAACTGTAAAGGAGGCTTCTAGAACATTTCTTTAATGAAATCCTTTATTTTTAACTCTCACATTTTTATGTCCAATCTTTCTGGAGCTCGATCTTTCTAGAATATTCTTATTTTTCTCATATCTTTAGATATTTACTGACTTCCTTTTTTTATAATGAATCTCCTTCTTGAACATTCTTAGAAAGTAGGTCATCACCTTCGTATAAACTGTTTCTGCTCATTGTGTTTTAGTCACAACACAGATCAGTAGTGCTGTTAACTTATCGATAACTTCAACTGCTGTAAGTGAGAAACCGTTTAACATGGGTAGTTCAATCGTATATATTAAAATTTATTCGATAAAGAAAATTCTTATTTGTTTCGATGCACATTTTAGAAGAAGAAGCATCAATGTATGGGATATTTAATTGTTGAATTTTTATTACGTGAGGAGAATCGTTTACCATTTTTAATGGTAGTGTTTATTGAGTACCATTAGATTCGAAGAATTTAGATGAGATACTTATGTAAATACTTATCCTGGATCAATTATTTAAAGCTAAACTTTAAATATTGACTTTGTTTATTGAGAAAGAGAATAGTGAAACTAAATGAGGAAGTAATCATCAATAATATATTTAACACATGATTAGGAAGACTCTGAGAATGAATTAATTTTATCACTGGACACGCTGATTGGTTTTCATCAGTATTAACAGCAGCAGCACTATACTTTTAGCTAAGTTACGCGTACTTTTAGTAGATTATGAGTTTACTAGCCTTATTATGTTGTGAAGACACTTTCTCATGAGATAGCTTTATTTTAGCAGTGGAGGAAGTAAAAGGTACCATTATCTGAGATCGAAAATACGTTTACTAGTTTTTATTGCTGACTATTTTTTAATTCTATTGAGTTTTGCTGTGTACCCAAGTGATTTTTAGAATGAATAAAATTTTGTTTTTATTGAAAAATGCTATACTTCCAGATAATCATTCTTAATTCATCATAGGAATCTCTAAACTTATAGTTTCACTTGATTATTAACCACTTACTTTTACACTGGATCATGTAGAGATTCAGATTTTATTTCTACAGTAGTAGAATGTACACTTACTGATAGAGATTTCTATTCCTTAACTCTGAAACAGAAAGACAGAAAAAATAATCAGAAAAATATTACTTGTTCATCCGAAAGAGAAGTAGTGATTAACATTATGAGATTGTGTATGAGTTAAATTTCCTTACAGTTAAACTTGTATTAATTAATATTACGGACACAGAGGATATGAAGTATATAAAGAATATTTAAGTTGAAGTTTATGTTGAACTTATTACACTAGAGGTCAGTAAAATTAAGTACTGATAGATTACAAACTACATAGGATAAAAATAACATACTTGTATTGAGCATCAAGTATATAAAGAAGTGAATGGAATTTACTTAGAGTAGTAGTACTCTAGGTAATTTACTTAGAGTGGAGTTTCAACCAATACCAATGAAGTGGTATTGGTTGAAGCTCCAACATTTGAATGTTGTCGAAGCCATTTCAACCATTTCATTGTAATGTGATACCACTTCATGTGTGTAATAAAATCATAATATCAGATACCTTGGGTGTTTTTTATTTATTGAATTGAAAACTAAATGCATTTTTATGCAAGAAAAAAATATTTATTTTCCTAAATCTACTCTACTACGTTTTCTATTTAAAGATCGATTATTCTTTTTTCTTTTTCTTACAAGTTTAAGCACAAGATGATCATTGTTTTCAGGTTTTTAGTATTGAATGAGTAAAATATTTTGATTTCTGACTTTAAAATAAATGAATACAATACAGAATAAGTCGTATAATACAGAATCATCGTGCTGATATTGCGTTCTATTCGTTTTAAAATATATACAATTTCGTTGTAAGAATTTAATGATTTGTCTTGGCAGTTTTCTTCCGAGACTGTCAAAGTACAGGCCTCGTCTGTTCTTGTTGATGAAGATGACAATCCAATGTGATCCTCCACTGGTTGAGGGACTCAGGTTCACGATGAGTGCTGCAGGATGTTTCACTTGAACAGGTAATGTATCAATGGCGTAGATCCCTGTCACTATCCTGGCAGTTTTACAGTCTTTGAGAACAAGTTACAGTAGATCATCAGTCCACATGGCTTTCAGGTCTCGTCAAGATGTACTGCGACAAATCAAAGTAGTTTAGATGATTGGCGTATTGCCAAGCGTCTTTTAATTTAAAGCGGTATTTTCCAAATTGATGGTCATGTACTAAGTCCTTATAGGGAATGAAAATTCATTAGATTTCGGACACTGCAGATCTTCCAGATAATTGACAGTTTTTTTCAAGAATAGATTCAAGAAACTTTTGGCGTCTTCTTCCGTGAGTATACAAGGTTCCAGTGTGCTCCGTATACTTGGTCACAATACTTTTAAGTTCCTCGTAGGGTATGTCTACACGATTCCAGTCCAGACCAAAGACGTGGTGAGACAGGTATTCATTGCTGAACCGAAGTCCTAGGCTGAATTCCATGATGGGAAAGGGATTCTTGAAAATCCAAGACTGGCAGCTGTTCAAATCTACGTTGACGATGGCGAGTTCCTTTACGACGAGACCTTCCTCTTCTTCACCTTGATCGAAGGCCGAAAATTGGATGACGCCCTTCATGGTATCCGACGGATGAATAATGCAAGAAGTTAATTACACTTTATTTTGTACATGTACCGAGAAAACATGGAAGTACCCAGTTTACCTTAGTTTAGAAGACGGACATGATTCACTTAGATTGTATTGTCAGTATAGATGTTGCGATCTTTGTCAATTTGAATGAGGGAATCAAATTAAGCATAGACAATGCAGGTGATGGAATCCTGCAGAGCTTCACTAAAACCTATTTTCAAGTTGACAGGAGCATCTCTGACAACGTCCCATGTACTATCATCCAAAATATTGGTGGGAGATAGAATAAATGCGAAAAGATTATAGCCTCTAGGATATTCATTGAAAGTAATGCTATGCTCCGCATTTTGATGGAATATGCCAGTGCCGGAAAACAAGGTATAATAACTTTGAGTATCTATAATTGATTTGCGAAATATGGAGTTAACGGACTGGGAGGGTAACATTTTGATCCAACTTGAACTTGGATATTATTAAGATTAAAATCCGGATCATTAAGATCAAAACGGAAGGTATTCTCATTATTGACAATTGAATGCCGTATTTGAAACAAAGCCAATTGCAAGCCCTTTTGGTACATTACCCAGGAATATATTGTCAAGATTGTGCGAGGTTACGCCTTGAGGAATGGTATGTACACGTGTTTCTACAAGTGTCAAAGCCAATTTTGCAGTATCTTTAAACATATAGCTGTTTAATTGAAGAGCTAAATCAGCAGAAACATCCATAAGGTGTACATATAATATTACTTTTTCCAACTCGACTTCAAAACCAGCATTTTGAGAGGCCATTAAGCAGAAATAATTTTTGCTACGAAATAATTTAATACAAAGAGTGACTTTATTGGGAAGAATACGTTTGATTCCAGCAATGTCTGTGAAGAGTCTACCTTTACATTTCAAATGGAGAGCTTTCAACAAGGAAAGCACCGTCGTTTTGAAATAATGTGTTTGCATTACCCAGAGTATTAAATTGCCCTGCAGTATCTTTGTAGCATAGTGCAGTAGTCAAATTAGTATTTGCAGCATCCTCTGAATAATTGAGTAACGTTTCCAGATACGGAGGGTAAGGATATGTTCCATTGGAAGATTACATTAGTCTATCATTTAAAGAAATATAAATTTGACTGAAGAGGGAATGCATAAAATTGTTGACGGGTGCAACAATGTAACCTGCAACGACGGGTGGTCCTGCTTGTGACTTGTAGATTACCTCTAAGTGCAGTGACTACTTTATATTTCACATAAAGATAGATATGCGCAGGATGAATATATTCTGCAGTGTTTCCAGTGTGGAAATGGGCCGATATTCGTCCGTACGTGAAGACTCAATGACTGTTTGAGTCATGGGTACTGAGACCAAATCAGATTCATTGGTACAGCACCCTTTACTTCCGGGTGTAAGGAATGACATTTTTCCTAACTAAAGGTATCCTTCGGTTTCCTAGAACGTTTACGGCGTTTCCTACGTGGTCCAATACGAACAGGAGCTTTTCGTTTGCGTGTCCTTCTCCTATCACTAACAGCAAGCAACTGATTTATTTTATTTTCAGCTTTTGACTTTAAAGTCGTGGCTACTTGACGAACTCTAGCTTTGAATGAGTCTTTAATTGGACGATTTTCTAATACATCCCCTGCAATTTGTATTCCTGTATGCAATGCCTGAGTGCCTAGTACTTTTTTCCTTGTTTAAAAAATGTCATAGCATAACAGAAAAGACCTCGAAATAAAATTCATATTCCATGTCCCCTCTGATAAGCATGTCCAGTGAAATAGGATATACCGCGGCCTTGATGTCGTACTTTCATTTTGACGTGTACAGTGAAGTGTCACGGTCAATGTCCCAGATGCAAATGGCAAATTTCGACCTGCATGGTCCTTTGATAGTGTTTCAATCGTGTCAAAACGTAATTTGGCTAGTGAAAAATAATGTACGTTTTGAAAGGGAAAGGTGATGGTTTGTACTTAAGAGTGATTCTTTTATTTTGATCACATCAATATTGGGTTCAAAACCTAGTTGTAATGCAAGCATAAGAGAAAGGTATAATGATGTAACAATTTCATCTGTCTTCACTTGGATGGTGTTTAAGTGTTCGAATCGTATGGTAGGTGTAATTTTATTAAGTCCAACCAATAATTAAGGAATCGTGCAATAGTATCCTGGTGTAATCTTATTTTTACCATTTCTCCATCACGTAAATCAAACCAAATGGTATTTTGCCCATCGAGTACATTATTTCATGTAAGACAAATATAGATTTCACTGAAATCCACCACCCATGATGGATCATTCAAATGAATACGATGATTTAAGATGTTCAAGAAATGAGATGGTTTATTACTATTATAATTTTGAGTGCTAGCAGTGGAAATGTAGAAACTATCCTCTGCATTTTCCGAAATCATAGTGGTTTCCGTTTAAAATGAAGTGCATTGCTTGAAGTCTCAGACTGGAATGCTAAGTTTTGACCGTATTCGTCTTTTAAGTCTTCATGGAGAGTATCGAAATACTTCTTTTCTATTTAATATTAGTGAGGACGATCAAATTAAAGAGATTTGAGTTTATCATACTGGTACTCATGAACACTGATTTTGCGAAGGAGTTTACCAATCATAGGATGATCCTTGAGAAGATCGAGATAAACATTAATTTTAGAAGGAATATTATGTTCTAGTTTGGTAGTAACCTTTCCAGTAACTGATTTAAACATGGGATCTTTTTCCTCAGCAGAATCTTTTTATACATTAGGATCCATCGTGTACCCTAATATATTTTGTAAACCGGGAGTCATTCCTATTACATATTCCGTATTAAGCTGACGGCGATACCTTACAAAAAATTGATTACGTCTTGCATTATAACGAAAGTTGAAGACCATATCACCTTCATCCCCCTTTTCCCTAGGATCAATTTGAGGTTCAATTTGATAACGTTCTGTATCATCAACCTTAGTTTGTTTAATGCCTACTTCATCAAGTAATTTTGAAACTAAATCATTCTATTCACCTTTTCGTAGTTGTCTAAAGTAATTGGTAATAGTATTAATGATATAAGAAATAGAACCATCAATTTCGCAGCTCACCTCCTTCTTCTTTCCCTTAATGAATATAATAATTTTCATCTCCCTTTTGAATATTATAAAATCTCCAAGGGATGGAAACAATGCTTAAGCCTACAGTAATGTCAAATGAAGAGGCTGACAGTGTTTTGTAGCATATGATGAAATTTTATTAACAAAAACATGTGTGCTTGCATTACAAGGCAAGGTAATGAAAAATTATCCTGCTTACCCCAAAGACATCATGATACTGACTGAACAGATTTCTGCCGAACCCTACTATTCATACTTAGTGGATACCCTACCCATTTCACGTACAACCATCTCTTTTTGCGTTTTAAGAATATTTCAATAAGTTTCCTTTTTACTAACATATACAATTCTTGAATGTAAAACATTCAAAAGAATTTACTATAATTTGCAATTCTTGAATGTAAAAGATTCCCTTGGTTGGATCACGATTAAAATCTTTAATTTTATAAGTTACCGCACTACTTTTAATACACTGACCAACAATGCATATTTCGCGAAACCATTTTGGTAAATAACCTTTTTCTAACTTATGTTTGTGTTTACTAACACGTACAGAATATCCTGCTTGCAACTCACATTTAAGTTTTGTGGTTGTGCTTTTGCGCCGTATAAGGTTTGCAAGACTCAATTAACATTTTCGCCATTCACATCAATGATGGTGGAGTGTACGGTATGATTGTAGCTATGAACGAGATCATTTAATACATCGATGTATCGGTACGTATTTTCAGCAGTAAAATATTTATATATTTTTCTTTAAGAGTGCGAATTAAAAGCAGCTTTCATTTTCGAATGAACACTATAGTGATTAACTCGAAATTTTTCAGACTCTTTTGGCATATTGATTGTAAAATTCAGTTGTAAATCCGTTTGACAATGTACGAAATGGATTTTTAACGATTTCATTTTTTTCTGATGGCTTCTGCAATTACTGGACCTGTTTTGTTTTTTACTGGAACACAATTTGCATATGGGAAAAATGCGTCTATGGCATATGAAATGTATCTGTACCCCTCATAATATTTTGCAACATTCTGCATTTCTTCTAAATCCATTTGGACAAGTTCGTTTGGACAACTTATATAATATTGTTTTCGAGAAAAATATTTACGTACTGGCGCATGTAAAGTATAAGTATCTTTGGTTGCTAACCATTTTTGAACTGCTTTTAAAGATAATTTAGATTTCTTACGTAATTTGGAAATACTTCCTAGAGACACTGGATATGCGTATGTATAATACAATTTACTTAATGACATGTTTAAAACTTATATTTCCTATAATTCTTAAATAAATTTCTAAAGAATTCACGTACACCCTTCTTCTTTTTCGAAGACTTCTTTGAAGATTTCTTTAATGACTTCTTTGAAGTATATTTTGAGAACTTCTTTGAAGTACGTTTTTTCTTAGGTGTGTTTATATGAGGCTTAGCTAGACCAGAACCAAATAGAAAATTCATAAGTTCTTTAGGAATATTAATTCCCCGAAGAAATTGTTTGAATACCTGGTGGATTTCTAGGTTTTCGTTTTCATACCGCTTCATTAACAAGATCAATAATATTTGTACCTGGAAGAATGTTTTTATCAATGGATATCACACCCGTTTCATCCGAACTGATACGAATGGATGCGTGCATGAGATTAAATAAATACTCCAGTTTTCCTACTGAGTTTTTGGAACGGAATCAAGAATTAATTGAAACAGAGGATTAGCTGATACTGATGGTGCCGAGTCCGATTCCACTAAACGTAAGGTCATGGGTTAATTTGCTTGAGGGGTATGTTACAAGTAGCTATGTAATGCCTGTTGATACATTTTTAAATTTTTTGTGCGGAGTGAGATCACTACGATATAAAATTTCCAGCATTTCCTGATCTAATCTTGCCTGATGAGATTCACCTGATTTTATGGACTAAACTATTTGTGCTGATGTTTGTTCGGGAACGAGGATCCGTTTTTGAAATCGTAACACTTTATCGACTCAATATTCAGCCCCCTACAGCACTAACAATCGGTCCTAGTAATAATGGTAGTAGGGCGCAACCCTTATGCATTAAGTTTCCGTTTACATTTTAAACTCGTTTGTGCACGAGAAAGTATACGTAACATCTTTTTGTGACGACGTAACCTTTGCTTCTGGCGAGGAGATAAATGGATATTGCACTTTAATGTATTTTTTGCGACTTCAGGCACTCCAGATCCTTTTCGCCATAATAATATGAGCTTTTTGCCCTTGCACCTTATAGCAGCTAGGCATGGCGTTGAATGAGTGGAAAAACAGTATCTGTCCTGGAGTATTACTATTGTTCCTCTCACTTACAATCCGACTTCCAGATGGCGCAAGGAGCGCAGCGCTCCTGATTGAAAACTACATTAAACCTTTGCTTGTGTTGATGCTTATTCCGCCATTTGCGCAGTTCGTTATCGTTTCTCCTGTGATTGGGGTATGTTATTGCGTGGTGTTCATACATTTTTCATGGTTTCAAAGCGTAAGTTTTGTTTCATGGTTTGAACATTTAAGTTATGAACAATGAGTGATATAAGCAGTGATTCGTCGAGAGACAGTGGGACATCTGTTCCAAGAAAGATAGGAAAGAGACGCAACGTTGATCCTAACTCATGGAACAAACAACATATGAAGAACGTCCGTTTTGAAGATGCTGCTAACGTCAACACAAAAGTACACATGTTCTGGCCAAGTTGATGAAGTATGTGCGTAACGAAGCATTAGCATTCTACCATGGAATATCTACTTGGAAAACCACCGGGGAAGAAGAAAGCGTCTAATTTTGTAATATTCTGTGTTTATTGAATGTTTCACGCTCTTCGCGTGTTTCAGTGCCCAGATATTGATTTTCTTACTTAATAATACTTCTACAGATTCGTTGAATATCAAGGATGTTTAATGTATTTGCATAAAATATTGTTTCTATATTGTAATCTTATTAACAGTGAAACGTTCATTAAGCGAACTTGAGTGGAAAAAGAGTACATGTCCAACAATAATTAATATTTTACTTTCTAATTTTGACACATGTTAAACAACAATTAGGCAAATATGTATATTCTTATGGGTTATACTAACAAGTTCAAAAGATGTCATTATCATAATGTCGACTGTATTTGTGACATTTGCAAGCAAAAATTATTTTTGCACATATCTCACAATGCGGTTTTTGGACTAGTACTGTTTTTCCATTCAACGATTCAATTAAGTCTTATTTTTGTCATCTCATGCGTAACTTCTCGGGTCTAGACAGGATGACGAGCCCCGGCTTTAGTGAGGTGCTTTATGGGGAGAAAATGACTATCTCTGTCTGCTTTGTTACTAATTTATAAAATAAATCAAAATCAATTTATATGCGCGCCATTTGTTCAAAGTAATTCCTCGAATTTACATGATATGTTTTATCTTTCCCGTTTGAATGTTTCGAATTTTGTATGCATAATTCTTCGGTCCTAAACCGATGAAAATTACCATTTCCCAGGCGCCTTCCATTTCACTAGTTAATTGACCCAAATAACTCCCTGTGGACAGCAGGTATTCCGAATTTTATTTTGTACAAACATTATGGAATCGGTGTCCATATATATATATACTACTTTACAGTAGTCCACCTTTTAAACCATGTACAGTATTAATAGAACCGATGACGAAATAAAAGCACTTAGCACTTCATTACTACAAGGTAAAAGGCGTATTTTCGTTTTCGACATCTTTGTCAGTGACAACGAGATGCTTGTCACCTATTGGCAGTACAGCAGTTACCTCGTAAGTAAAATGCGTAAAAAGGATTCCTCGTATTCAATGATTTTGGTTTGCGGTAAATCTGTTCTTTGTTCCCATTTGCCGAAAAGACAATTTAAAAATGTTTTAGAAATATACCGCAAGCCCGGATTATAAGAAATATTTTCAGAGTTTAGTTTGATGTGTTCGTTTCGTAGTCCGCAATATATTTCCTTCTTGTCACACAGTGTGTGCGAAAATCAGTAGCTTCCTGCTTCATCGCTAGTAAGAATCTCACCTAATCTTTATAAGGCCTTTTTTCATTTCGAACTCCCAGATTTCGTGGATATTCCTAAAAATATATCCACGTTTCCTGGTGCGGTTTAGTTCCGGACTACAGAACGTTACTCTGAACTGTTGTTCTTCCCCGAATGATCACAGTTTTTGTTATTATGCTCCTTCATACATTTTCAGCATAAACCAAACAGCAGTCGTCCGCCGGAACTGTATAGTAATAGTGAAACCTTTAAATCACTTGGTGGAAGACTGTACAGTCCACAAGACCGTGAACATTATCCAACTGTTGTTAATTGTTTTACGAATTTTCCGGGTTTCGATTGGAACAGGTTTCGTTGACATAACCCACGGATAAAGAGAGGTTACATTCAGTTAAAATATTGTTTCCTCCTCGCTATATTTATAGTGATCTAAAGCACCCTTAAACGCGTCCTTCAGAGTTGACACAGTCAAAAGTTCAAGATGTCTCTTTTTAATAAATACCTGAATGGCCTTATCTTTCCTTACACGAGCGTCCCATTGACAGTTCCAATTTTGTTCATAATTTTTTACTACTTTTTCAAAAACCATCTTTTTTGTTAGTGTATTCTCATACTGTTGCTGTATGGTTTCACCACCGTCAATGGTCTCATGACGAAGATTCGGATAACACTCAGGATAGGAATGCCAGTAACAACCTAAAAATTCATAAGCTTGATCCTCCTCAATGTCATAACCATCTTCTTTATACTTCTCAAAAGGTACCTCGCCATCATTCGCTGCATGTTAGATTTGAACACCGCGCTCATGCTCTGTATTCTTGAGCCACTGTACGGTCTTCTTACTTTGCCGATCGCGATTTTCAAATCCAAATGCAGGGATATTCGCAATGGTCTCGTTCGGGAGATAGAAAGTACAAATACCTTAATTGCCAAACTGGCAGTTGTACTAGAAGCTAAAAGCTGTTGAATGCCCTTAGTACGTTCCTCTATGATATCTGAAAATTTGATCACTGCCTCGGTAAGAAAGGCGTTATACATTTTAAAGTATCTCTGGAGTCCCCTTTGACAATTGAATGTATTCTTCTTTTCTACACATTCCTTGTGCCATGCAGCAAGTTCTTACACTGCATCTTCAGATTTTGACTCAATATCGTAAAAGTTCAAATCAGGGTATAGACATTCATAATTCTGGTATTTAGGGATGTTAAAGAGGTAGGGGGAAATGTCTGACTGAGACCTAGAGACTGAGTTGAACACTCGTGTAAAGCTACCAATAATTAAATATAAAATAATTCCTCACGCGCATTTCATTGATTTTCTGGCCCTGACATAAAATCTGTAAATCGCTAATATCTTGGCGTACCAGTAAATTTTTGGTGGCTAATATGATGTCAAAACGCGACCCATTGTGTAAAACCGCCGCTATTTACTTAAATTCTGCGCGCTGGGCGAGAACGTGTTCGACAAAATCCCCCATGTTTCGAAATATGAAATCTCTCAGACCCCTTTTTCCTTATCCCCACATGACATACGCATTCCTTCGGCTGCAAAATGTTTACAAATATGACAACGTAGTCTTGCACAGACGAGGTTGACGACATGTTCTCGTTCTTCATTACTATCTGCGTCCATTAGCGTAGTTTCAGAGTCAAAGATGATAAATAAATATTTATCTATGCGTTTACATTCTTCTCTTTTACAAAACAAGAATGGTCTGGCATGGCATGAATACCACACAATTTGCACAATATCTAGAGACATGCATGTCTCTCTTTTCGTTTTCGCATATCATAGACGAACCCGCAAGGTAAGAATTTCTTCACGTTGTCACAAACACACTTACCCTTTTAGGAACAACCTTATGATTATCAAAACATAATATACTAGGGAAAACTCTATTACATTTATTACACTTGATATTCTCTTTTTCGTCATCAGCAAGTTTCGTGTGAAAAAACTCCCAGTACGAACACTTTAATTGACATTTATGGTCATAGGCATGACTATACCCCACCAAACATTCAGGACAGTAATAAACTACACCAAGATGCGATTTAATAAAATTGAACTGTAATGGACGTTAGCATATTCAATAGAAGGTATATCTGCCTTTGTTTAACGTTTTCAAACTGATGGCCCCGGAAAAATGATTCAATTTTCCCTTGTGCCTGGCTTTCTTTCATATACGACATTACGATAATGAGGAAGTGCGTTTCGCTTAATCTTTCCTACATTCCCCAGATCCCAACCCTTTTTTCCTTCTACATCGACACCTGCTTTCTTACCATGTTTAATAGACTCCTTTAACAAAGGCAATGGAGATCTATTAAAGTTCTTAACAGCCTTATTCTCTTTATCAGCCCTAGCTTCTGATAAAACTATGCTCTGGGGGAGAAAGTGAATGCCTTCAGGCTAATAAACGACATACTTTCTCAAAAATTTTCCCTTCAAAATATATTTCCGAAATCTAGGGAACTCTCTACCTTTACCTCTAGTTGGAACCCAATGTAGCTTTAAGGTAGTTTTACCTAAAAGAAATTTCTCGTTGCTTTGCACAACGTTTTCAATAGATCTTTAAAATACATCGGGTGTTTAATTATCCCGTTTCCGCCACGATACGAACATCGGATAATCAATATTTTAGTTGGACGATTCTAATGTGAATTCTACGTACGCATCATGAGGAATATCGGACATGAGACTATCTAAGGCAGAGGTATAGAGCTCCCTAACAAAGTTTTCCAGATCGACAATTTCTGCCCCGGTTCGTAACACCCAAATTTGGCGCCCATGCATTTCGAACCCTAAATAGTGCCATTTCTGGCTCGAGAGAATTTTTAATGTGGCACTACTACTACCAGTACTACTACTGCCTTGTTTACTGGCACGGGACATATCTTGGGCACTTGAGGTGGTGCCCATTTTATCCATAACTGCGGCACACTACCAATTCTTTCATAAGTGACGTTTAAACAGGCTTCAAAAGCAAGCACTGCATCATTTCAATCATTGTCTACCAATGGTTTAAGCGTAATATTATCCATGAAAATGTTCTCGTCCTGTAGAGGATTTTCCTGAATAATATCGGGTGAACCGGGAGTAGTAATATGAACATCAGCTTTGTCATCATCATCAATTTGAATCACCTCATCCATAGTATGATCCGGGCTGGAATCTAATATTATGGTAACATCATCCATTATAATACTGGGTAAGGAGACACAGCTGGGAAGATTGTCCATACTCTCCATGATATGATCCATCATGTTATTTCCAAATATAGGACAAGAAATATCATGGGGGACATCAACGTCTTCCTCAGTGTTGTCGGCTGATGGTCTAATATATTTTAGAAATACCAGAACCTTTTCCCACCCGAGAAACTCAATTAAAATAAGCTCGTCTATTCGGTCTTCGTGAATCATGCCGTTATTGGTTACATAATAAAAACATTCCCTGACAAGTTCAAAGTCGTTTTCAAATCTCAGGCACCCCGCTTCAAAGAGATCTAAAATATGTGTTGCAGATTTGCAGCTTTCAATTAATACTTCCATATATTGGCAGTATATTTCAGAGATGTTTAATTTACTCAATACTTACATTATGGTACTCCGTCGAAAGCTCTGCAACTGCAAGTTACACAGTTGGATCCAAAAGTTAAGGACATCACCCACAAATCGAACGTGGAAGGAGTCGAAATGGCTATCAATAATATTAGCAGAAGCCATCTTCTTCTTTATCTTCTGAAACACACAAACACAATACGTTGTAATCCCAATCAAGTAAGTTGAAATAAACAACAAATTAGGAACACTCCTTTCTCTTCAACAGCTGGTCTCAAACTGACGTGGTAGGCGAGGGGATACGACAATGTACCAAGAGAAAAGACAATGTACCAAATGGAGAGAGGAGGCAGGGAAAAGAAAGGAAAGCGGAGAGGAATGCAGCAAAAAAAAATATTGCATCTCATTTTATTTTTGACCATGATAAAGACAAATTTAACACGATCGAATTGTTTGTCAACTCTCCTGTTTTAGGGAAGTAATGGTATGGAGAAATTTTAGAGGAAATTTTGTCAAAACTTTATCAGTAAGTTCTTCATCCATCTCCCGCCTATTTTAAACTATCTCATGTATTATTTTCGCAAGGAAAAACAAAGCGAAATAAATTGTTTCGAAAAATATTAAAGTACTTTGAAGAAAAGAATGTTCCCATAAAAAATATAGTTATACCCCCTATACTTACACTACATAAGTAATTACATCCATATTAAATTTCACATTTTAATTGAATCAGAATATTGCGTATTCTTCATTAATATTGAAATAAAGACAGTTTACGGGAAATCATATCAACACGGTGGCAGTAATTTCATTTTAAGAAAAGTAAAACTGATCTTTAATATTAAATTTCTCGCTCTCAGTGCTCGTAAAATTATTTTGGGAATTACAATAACTTCAAGAACAAAATTGAGCCGGTAAATTATAAAATAGAAAATTTGATCGTGTTTGACTTCGAAACTTAAATTAACTTACGTACTAAGTAAAATTTCTTTGCTAATAATGAAATAATTTCGAAAATTTTTAGCGGAAGACATTATTTATCCGAACCTGACATTCCCGACTGATCATTTGATTCACATTCTGTTACTACTGTTTTTTACTTTCAAAACTCTGTATGAACTCCTTGTGCAATTCCACATGCAATTCTTGATTCGTGAATGTATCGTGTTTTTTAAATGTTTTTAATAAATTACTATCCGTATGAAAGTGTTTTCTGAGATATACTAGATATATTTGCTCAAGTTCCAAATGATCGAGGGAAATTATACAATTGGCTGCGCGTGCAATAATGTCCAAAGGCCCCATTTAATTCGCAAAACATAAGTGAGATAGCCCGTTTACATCGCGACCGCAGTCCTTAATTAACTGATATACACACTTGCCATCAATACAATACTGCACATATCTATCTCTTCACATAAAATATTTCAACTTAAAAAAATGATAAAGTAAAAAAGAAAATATTCACACTGAACAACAACGAAAAAAAACAGCGACATGTTCGACGAAGTTATGGCCTTTAAGATGTCCTGACGCAGACAGATGACAATCAGACGCAGACAATTTGTAGACGTTGATGATTCACGAAATGGAATCTGAAAACCAAGACAGTGGTCTTAGATACGAGCAACAAGTTGACAGGCATCTAGTTTAACTCAGTCAAAGTACAAGTGATACCCTCACGCTTCGCCTCAACCCGTGAAAACAGCAAGTTCACGCATGCGCAGTACCTCATTTTCTAGCCTGACGCGAAGTTAGCAGGGTTTGTATGATCAATTATAAAATTATCTTGAAAACCCAAATTTAAATATTGAATTCCAAATGCTTGCAAAAAACTAGAGAAATCATAAAACTGAACACAAGATTTCGTATTTACTGCTTTACACCTTAATACGGTATTCTTTATGAAGAATATGAAACACGTTAATTTAGCTAATATTTGACATTGAGGAAACACGGCTAATATTTAAATAAATTTATGACTAATTAGTTATCAAACATTGTATAAATCATTAAATTCAAAGATAAACTTGCCGTAATCATCATAGATAGCATGTGGTTTCTTTTCGGTTTGATAGTCATTATAGTTATTTGTTAGCTTCAATTTTATTCACAAATAAAATTTGCTGAACGTACAAAAACTTTAAAGTTTGAACCAAATAATTTTAGATTACATACTAGTTTATTTTTATCTAGTATTCAAGCAAGGCTGTTTTCATCCAGTCGCGAACTTCACGATTTCAGTCAGTAAATACTTTACGGTTGCGGGAATTGATTCTAAGAATCATCTTGATAAGTTTAAAATTTTCGAAACAAAGTTTCTCAGGAAACATTTCTAAACATAAATTGTATTTGTCTGAGTACAAACTTCGAAAACAGGTTTTGAGAAAAGGAAACCAGCTTCACATCCCCCATAGAACTTACTATTTGCACAGGGTAATATGATTAACAACTTATAGATTAAGACAGGATTCATAATAGTATAAATATTGCTTATCATATTCTTCTAAGACTGTCGAAATCAAAACATAAACTTCAGGTAATCAAAGCCAACAATATACATTCTCTTTAACGAACAAAACTTCAACAAACGATTTACTAAAAGTTCAAACGGTTAAAGAAGTGTAATGTGAAGTAATTAATATCGAACTTTGAAATCGATATCGTTAATAATTATATTTTATTTAAAATAATTCCAACATTTTGGGAAACATGGTAATATTTTCCTTAACCTTTGCTAAAAGATTCATAGCAATATACGACTCGGACTTTAAACTTTATATTTTAGGTCTGTACGAGGGGTCCACTACTTCTCCAAGTTGGTTTCTTTAAAATAATATACCAGTCCTAAACTTTAACCTTAGTATTTACGTCTACGGAGGTTACATGGTATTTGCTATCTAACTTAGCTTCGCTATATAATTTACAAGTTGCATGCCTAAGACTTGTAGTTTTAAAGATACTATTCTTATAATTGTTGCACTGTGCCTTATGGGTAGGAATGCCTCGAGGAGACTTCGTTACTGTTTCTTAAAATTAGTTTTCAAATTACCTTTAAAATGACATCTCAACCATGTTCCTACTCCTTATAGTTCCAAAGATGCATTATTAATGCCTCTTTTGTCAACACTGAAAGGTTATGGTGGCTGTAATCACCACATCATCAAAGTGTTTCTTAAAGTTAAGTTTATTAAAAGCTTTCAATCAAGACCTCAAACACCTTCATGCCTCAAGTAGTTCCAAAGTTATATTATTCATGAAGATACGCCCTTCTTCTTACCCTGAGAAGGCTGTGAAGCGTCAAATCCCATTAATTATTATTTCTTAAAATGAAGTTTATTATAAGCTTTTATACGACAGCTAAACCAGCTTCGTACCTCAAGTTGTTCCGACGTTATATAATTAATTATGTTACGCCTTTTTCCGCGCCCAGAGACAGCTGTGGAGTGTCAAATTACCTTCAAAAATTTATTTTTAAGTCACATTTAAAATTACCGTTAAAATGACGGCTCACTCCCATTCCTCGCCCTAATACTTCCCAGAATA
>JAGDQP010009055.1:38693-49443 GCA_022664845.1 Lepisma saccharinum
AAATTTTAAGTTATATTTTCAAGGGAACACCGCTTCAGGGTGCCCCTTCCCGCTACGTTAATCAAAACAACCTTCATTATAGTTTCTCTAACTTGGTTTTATTATAAGTTTTCAATCGACTCCTCAAACACCTTCATAGTTCCAGTGGTTCCAAAATACTTATTCTCGCGCGCTTTTCTCCCTTTCTCCACCATAAACAGTTGTGGTGGCTCAAATCACCTTGATTAGTATTTCATGAAGTTCCTTATGTTATGCCGTTCCCAACGATATACTGCGCGCCTATATTCATCGTTTTTTTTCTTTTTTAAGTTACTTTTCAAGGGTAGCCGCCTCAAGGTACCCCCTTCCCATTAAGGTACTCCCAACGACCTTCATTACTGTTTCTATAACTTGGTTTTATTATAAGCTTTCACGACACCTAAAACACCTTCGGTGCTCAACTTGTTCCTATTTTTTTCAGAGTGAGGTCTTGGCCACCCTTTCTCCGTCCCTGAGACTACACCACTGACACGTCGTCACTAGTGCAATCAATAGAGTTTAAAATTAACTTTAAAACGATATGCTACTCAACTTTCTGAGATGTTTCTTTCAATTTGATTTGATTTTATAAGAGCTTTAGGCAACTTTGGCTCGGGCCAAATGCATGGTGATAGTGATGATAATTGGTGAAATGAAAAAAGAGGTTATTGCCTAACAGTTTCCATGCATACGTCTCTCTCTCTCTCTCTCTCTCTCTATCTTTCTCTCTCTCTCTCTTCCTTTGTGTGTGTGTATTTGTGTGGCATTTTGTATCTCTTTTTCTTCAATTAGAAGATTAATAACATTTTCAATTTATATTCAACATGAAAACTTCATCATCATTGAGAAATATGTCTGTATTTTCTTCAGACACATTTATTTTTATAAAATTCTAAAATGACTACCCGATGTGAAGAGCACGTGTTGGAGGTCCCAGTCTAGGCGGCGCCAGCAATCAACAGCACACGCGCTGAGAAGATAAAAGGAGTAACTCAGCTGACAGAGGAATCTCTTTACAGTCGACAAGTTAGCGCGTTGCTAATGATGCAAACCCGTCGGGTGGAAATTTCGGTGTTAGACTTGAGGATTGTTCATTTCTTTTTTTCACAAAAGGACGGGGAAGGAAGGGACGTTTTCTACGAATGCGTACTTTCCTTTCCCTCAGTGCTTCCCTCTTTCTGTATATTTTTACTGGGTACTGTATGTTTGTGTGTAGAGCTTTCTTTGGAAGGTAATTCGTAATAATAGTGATTGTCGCTGTTTTTATTTATGCTTGTTACACGTTTGTTACACGCTTTTTTGTTTCAATTATTAAAGGATAAATGCTATCAAAGTGACCATAAAAACCAAGCACTGGTCTGTGACAATCTTTCCTTATGTTATTATCTGATGCATTTTGATATTTCAGTCATAACAAGCTGTCTGACACGGGATTCCGCCAGGATTTTCAGTTTTGGGTGGTGTAAAGCCAAAATTGAAAAAGTGTAAGTGGAATTTTGCACTTTTTCAATCCATTTTTAGCCACAAAATTTAAAAGTTTGATGAGTTACTCTCAGGAAATTGAGACCATGGTTTACTGATAAAGCATGGCCATAAAATTCGGCAGGTCTACGGTTTGATTGATACCTGTTCGTTATCAACACGCTCACTCATTCTGACAGAAAATCCAAGGATTCCGCCAGGGATTTTAGTTTGAAGAGTGTATAGCCAAAATTGAGAGGGTGTAAGTGGAGTTTTGCGCGGTTTTAATCCATTTTTGACCAACATTTGTTAAAGTTTCATATTCTAAGATTGAGGATTGCTCAATAAGTAATTTAGTGTTCATTATGAACAATGCGAAATATTGTGATATTCATATATAGATTGCAAGGCAGTTAAAAGTTAAGTACATTGTGCTTTTAAGGCCTTGCATCATAATTGCTAAGGTCTTGGTTTAAATTTCGGAAGGCCCTGGGAACAATTAGAGCAACGGATTATCCTGAGGTTTTCCACAGTTTTCTTCAGTCACACCAGGTAAATGCCGGGATGATACCTTCAAGTCAGACCAAGTACATTATAGTGCTCCGACACAGTGTTCTAGTTAGAGGAAAGATAAACCGATGCCACTTTACTATTGCCTTTAAGTTTAACTCAATATGAACAAATTTCTTTAATATTCCACTGGATACTTTAATAGCAGTCATTTTATTACGACGAATTTTGTTCGCGAACAAAATTTCAGAAAATGTTCTAGTAGCGAAAATCTGTAACAATGCAAATAGCTAAATAATACTTGATAAATCAATAAGTTATTAATTAAATCGCCTGGCGTATATCGAGATGGTATATAGAAAATTAAATAGATCGAGATTAAAAAACAAGTAATATTTATGAAACATAAATTTCCCGAAATTTATAACTCAAAATAGCCTAACCATAGTACATATTTCATAGTTTTCATTTCACAAATGGTATTAAGGAAAAGTGGTTCAACTTACCTACAAGACAAAGTACTGGAGCAGATGATAATAAATCTTGGGAACAGAACTACGCAGAGCCCTAGGTAAAACCACACAAGAAATGTGAGTAAACAGAAAACTGATACAAGATTGGCTTTGCGTATTTATTAATTTAGCTGAAAACAATAGAGTCAAATCAAGAAGGGATATGATTGGCTATCAGCATGGTTACGCCTGTAAAATTATAGATGGAATATTATCAAAAGCTTTATGAAGCGACGCGTTTCAGCAGATGAAATTTAAGGCAACGCCAAAGCTACAACAAGATGGTTGTAAAATCAAAGAAAATATATTTTTATTTCGTTAAATTTTATATCATAGACGATTGGTTTCTATTCTGCATTTTGCAGAATATGGTCCCTTATTGAAAACATTTGATAAACAGACACAATGTGAAACTTTCTGTATATTGTGTCGGGAACGAAAATACAACAATATTCCTTTCAGAGAGGGGAAAAGGTTATTCTATCATTTGTTCGGAAATATTCCGAGACAAAAAGCACAAGAGAGAGATTTCAGCTGTAGTAGAAGCAAAAAATTAACAAATTCCCAAGTTTACCCCGATCATCTGGTCTTCTCTAAATACATTTTTGTTTTGATTTTTGCATAATTTTTTGCTACCCAGGAGAATTCGATCAATACCTCTAAAGCTGTTCTTATAAAAATTGCATTGTTAAAAAGTATTTCGTATCGATAGGGAGCAAAATTGAAAAGAATCCCATCAGACTCTTTTTCTGCTGTCTCGCGGAAACAAACCTAGTTAGCCCGTTGGAAGATTTCCAGCTTTACAAAGTTCAGCAAGAGTTGAAAAAGGGAACAATCTTTGGTATCATCTTTTTTCTCTTCTTCCCCTACGAAGCAAGAGCGACCCGGCTGTTGCAACTTCTATCACATACAAAAAACTGTATCTTTCATTCAAACCCCTCGACATCGACAATCAAAATTTCAGCCGCAGAATTCTTTGCTTGCTATACAATACGATAGCCAAGCTAAAATGAGGAAAAATCAATAGGAGAACGCGAGAACACAATCTCACCAGCCCAACCAAAGACGGAGAAGACTGCCATATGTTTTGACTTCACTCTTCAACTCGCAAATTACAACCACCAGAAAAAAAATCTTTCCATCCCTTTTGGAGTGCATCATAGATAAAAAAGCGACCAACATTTTGGAGATACAAAAAATGAACAGGATTGCAAAAATCTTAAAATGTATCGTACTCCAATTTAAAGTGTAATATTTGTCACGAAAGACTTGGACCTTTCTTAGCTAATGGAATCGGGAAGAAAAAATATATTAATTATTGTATTTGCATTCATTTAAATATTTCACATTTCAGTTTTAGTATTTCATAGTATAATCATGACTAATTAAAACGTGAATTAGTTTACTAATATTGATGAGAAGTAACTATATCTCTGTGTCCGTTTTACGAACTCTGGACGTTAAATTTTGATAAAGGTTTATGCAAATACTTTGCGGAACAGGGGAGCCCTAACAGTATGGTAACGAGGGGACGTAAGGTTACGAGGTCGCTCTGTTCCTTTCCAGATAGTTCTATTAGTTTCGCACTCTCTTGAGTCTGTCACGAGGCCAACTGGAAGCAAATAAGGGTTAGATTAAGTATGATAAAAACAGTTACACTTAGAATGGCGCCCGAACAGGGACATCGTGGTTTTCAAAATAACCACTACTCCTAAAAAAAGTATGTTGATGACTTTATACTCATTAACAAATGACCATAAGAAGAAAGAAATCTGGCAACACTGTCATACGCCCAGATTCCAAGGGGGTCATAGCCGTGGGAAGATGACTTCCGCAGAAGAAACACACCCGCCACATGTACCTTAAAAGAGGTAGAAGCTGCCGGTAGGGTCAACGACCTGGGTCAGGATGCTGGCAAAACAAACCACAAGGGAGGAAAATTGAGGGGCGCGGTCCCGCCCAGCCCCCTAAGTCAGGAAGAACGTCCAGCTGGAGGAAAACCTTCGCGGAAGAGAAGAAGAAGGAAGAAACTCTGCGGTATGTTTACATTCCAGAGCTGTGGAATGTGTAGGGGGAAGCAGCGAAGTGGAAAATAGTCTTGGTGGACCGAGCGTGGACAATCAGGATGATTCAAACCTGTTGCGCAGATTTAGTGTCATCTTCGGAAATTTTCTTGTGAAAGCACAACAGGAGGTGCGTTTGTCCAACCTCGAATTGAAGTACCGTAAGTTGTTCGGCGAGAACAAAAACTTTAAGGGAAGTGAGAAGAACTTTCCAAATACAAAAAAGACCGGTTCTAGTATGAATTTGTAAGTGTGTTCGTGTGTGTATGTGTCGTTCTATTTTTTTGTTTGCCTCAATGAACATCTTTACGAGAGACAGCATTGGTAAGTGGTAAAAATATCTCAATCAAATAGTAGTGGACAATCAATGAACTTGATGACGCACATTTCGATTTTTTGGGAAGGCGGTGTGCTTTATGTCACGAAAGACTTGGACATTTCTTAGCTAATGGAATCGGGAAGAAAAAATATATATTGATTATTGTATTTGCATTCATTTAAATATTTCATATTTCAGTTTTAGTATTTCATATCCCGATTGCAATAATTTCTTGGATTAACAAAATAAGAGTATTCATGTAATTTTGGAAGGGTAAACCGAGGGATATATATTTCTATGAAATGTTTAGTCAGTTGGCATCAACGGCTGTGTTTTGCCTTTGTGAGAATGAGCGGTTTCCTTGTCTGTGTGATCGTGATGGAAGTCACGTATCTGCCAAATTTTCCAACGGGCGTCGTTTCATTGTGTTTTTAAAGCAGCTGCCCATTCATATAAATAGGGAGTGTTGGCGCCACGGGAATATAGTTTAACAGACCTCGACCTGCGGAGAAGTTCGAGAGAAGGGAGGTCTCAATCACTTTCCTCTCCAAGACGAGCGCATAAGAAGGAGAGATGTAGAAATTACGGGAAAGAAATAGGCCCCACTCGGAGTGGGCCTGAACACAGTCAGAGATGAGTCTCTAAAATATCTTAGACTGCTATCTTTGAAATGCTTAACATGCATTATTGGCAGAAGCAAAACTGAAACTTCAGTATAAGACATGAGCAATTGGTCGTTTGCAGAGTGGTCTCTTGTAGCTCGGCTGTATAGCTGAGATGGGAGACTACTTCAACCCGGACACTTGCTGGGAACCATTCGAAACCCGGTCTGTGTTCAGGAAGGACTCAGTTTCCCATGTAGTATACAGATCCGTCTGGAAATCTTGTTGTTGGAATTCGGGAGCGTTAGAAGGACTTAAGACTCAACACGTCAATATATTCGGGACAGGGAGCTCTTTTCATCGATTTATGAAGCTAAGAATGAGCATAATAAGGAAGGGTCAATCTGCGGTATTCGGACCCCTATTCACTGTCATTCACTTGTCTATGGAGGAGACTAGGCCCTGAAATGAGAGGGATAGCCTCGCTCAACAACACCGGGGTTTGTGGAGAAAGCCGCCGGGGAGAAGTGGTTAGAGCAATAAAGCAATTCTGTTCTCCCACCTTTTTGTTTCAAGTAACTAAATGTGCCCTGAACGAATCTAGTTACGCTAAGCTCCCAAGATTCACAATTGTCACTTTTGTTATAAGCGGATCAGTATATTACGGTGTGAATATGTACAAGACACTATCAACGAGTCTGACAGATTAACAAATTATTTGTGTTACTGGGGAAATGGATTTAGGGAGAATAATGTGAGCCTGAGTAAATTTCAAAGTGACTTCCATGATACGGGAAACTGCCCACTGTATGTAGCCCCTTGAAGATCTGCAAACCAGTCATGCATCATAGTCAGGCGTGTTGTATCCATATTTCAGTATGTACATATTAGAAGATATTAGTTTTAACTCCTAACTAGATATCTTTGATATGGAAACGAAAACTTCTGGCACCCAAAGTACTAATGTGTGAGAAGGTAAATTAAAGGTTGATGTCTATCGGATCAATCGCAACTATTAGTATAATCATGACTAATTAAAACGTAAATTAGTTTACTAATATTGATGAGAAGTAACTATATCCCTGTGTCCGTTTTACGAACTCTGGACGTTAAATTTTGATAAAGGTTTATGCAAATACTTTGCGGAACGGGGGGAGCCCTAACAGTATGGTAAAGTGGGGACGTAAGGTTACGAGGTCGCTCTGTTCCTTTCCAGATAGTTCTATTAGTTTCGCACTCTCTTGAGTCTGCCACGAGGCCAACTGGAAGTAAATAAGGGCTAGATTAAGTATGGTAAAAACAGTTACTCTCATATTTTCTTCAGAAAATTCTCGAGCAATATTTGCCAGATACTTTAAATACAACTTTAATTATTAAACGAGCATGTAATGTGAGCATACCGATACTTCTTTAATACACATTTATGGAAATAAATGAGAACATTTAAATAAGTAAATTGCAAACTAGTAAATACTTTCCTGACCACTTAGTGCGAAAGTTAAAAATCCAGGAGCAATACTTGCGAGACGCTTTAAATTACAAGACGAAGATCTAACTGGACTAGCTTAGATGCCTATGAACTGGACTTGTAAACACAAAGCCTGGGTTCGATTCCCGGATCTACCAAATAATTAACTCAATCACACCACATGTGGTGTTCATTACTTTAATTGTGATCGTAATGAAAGTTGAAACAGTTATAAATTGTTTAGAAAACGATATAATGTATCATTTGCACATATTCAAATTTAATGTATAATATATTCAAACCTATTATTCTCTTTTCTTCAGAAAATTTCAAAAGGAAAATTGTTAAAACAATTCGAACAAGTAAATAATACTCAACAATGAACATCATGTAATTAGGAGAATACAAATTTAACCAGCGCGCAATGTAACAAGACATTGCAATACAAATAAAAGAAATTCAATACTTGCGAACATATTTAGTTATTTACGAATTTCAATTTTTTGTATATTTAATACGTTTGAATTATATAACAATACACGATATTAAGAGCTATGACTATGATTTTTATTATTATTATTATTCAGTTCATACATATGTATATTTCAATTATTTTTGACATAGTAATTATGTCGATCACACTCCCACGCAGTGTTCATTGTGAAAACAAATATGTAAATATTTTTTAACTCACACTGTATAACGGCACTCACTAAAATTGATTCAAATAATTATATATGTGATAGATTAAGGATTGGAAAGGGTTGCGAAAGGCTTGGAACAAACCTATTGACCACGCAGGCCGCAAAGCGATGTCCAAAATGGACAATTGTGCAGCTATACTCCTGTGTCCAAGCTAACAGTGGTACTTTGCCGACCGGGTAAGCGTGCGGTCTAAGGCGTTAGACCCAAGACTCGAATGTCCCTGGTTCAAGTTCCGGCAGGTGGATTTTAAGTAGATCGTGACGGGCCGAAGTCCACAGTTATTAGACTGGCCCATATATAAATAAAGTTTACCAAAGTTTTAACAGTGGTACTTAAGTCCATTTCATTATCATCAGCATCGTTTGAAACATACTCCATCCTGTAATAGACCTAATATTCCTAGTTCTAATTACAAAGTACCCCACTTAAAAGGACATGCTTTGTTTGACAAAAGCAGTAACAATAAAACCACCACTTATTAGCGTCATTACTTGCGTTTCCAATAAATGATTTCGAAGCAGCTTCTCTCACATCCCTTTTCTGTAAAATGTACCTACTGGTGACAATCATCTTGTCACGTGACATGTAGAGTGAATTTCATTGACAAGAACATAAAACAAAACGATCATTACACAAATGCAAAAGGCCAATGACATAGAATGACACTATAGTCACGGACAGCTCATTACGCAGTGACTTAGATTAAAACAGAATTATTTTTTTCTGTAACTTTGGGCGACATAGAATAAAACCGTTCTCTGGTTTTCATAGTTCTTGCAGGAATTGATCAGAGCTCTTACTGAAAATTGAAAATATACGGAACATAGAATAAAACAATTCTCACGCGACGAGATAGCGATGATGTAAAAATCAAATTCTGTTTGTGGAAAGTAATCAAAAAGTGTGGAAAAGCCCTTGCGTTCTTAAATTGCTGAAAGAAATGGAGAGCAAATATACAGTAATTAGTACTGACTGGAAGGTGTGTTCTCCATGACCGCCATCTTGAAGTCCGACATATTAATTCTCGATTGATTTTCTTAAATGGGAAGAGGGTAGTGTAATATGCCATTCAGGGTTAGAATTTTATGACAAATGCGTTTCCTGAAGTCAGTTTACAGTAAATGTATTATTGTGAAAGATAGGGGTATGTGATATTAGTCAGTGCTAATGATGCAGACAGAAAACACCTATTTCGTTTTGAAATAACGAATAAATGAAACCCATTAGCATCATGAACACTAACTAATATCACATACTCCTATCTCTCAAAATAATATATCTACGGAAAACAACTTACTTCAGAAAGATATTTCTCGTAAAATTCTAGCCCACAATGGCATATTATACGACTCCCTTCCCATTTAAGAAATTCAATCGAGATTCAATATGGCGGCCATGGAGATCATATCCTCCAACAGGTAACGCCTTCCACTCAAGTGTATTTGCCCTTCATTCCTTTCGGCAATGTAAGAACAAAAGGGTATTTCCACACGTTTGGATTAATTTCCACAAACTTATTTTTTGTAATTATTCCATACAATTATACGAAGTAACTAATAACCGTACTGTCTTGTTGACTGTTTGAATTAATTTGTGGCCTTTGGTAATTTATAGCTCAGACTAGGATAGGATAATGGAAAAAATCAACACAGGAGTCGGCGAGACTGAGAGTGCCTTGAAGATGCCATCCCGGCATTAGCCTGGTCGTTACTCAGGAAAACTCCTGGGAAAATCTGTCAGGATGGTAAGTTGCTGGTATCTAACCCAGAACTTACCTAATGGCAAACCAACTGAGCTACGGTCGCTCGGTAATACTGTCAGGATATGTCAAACCTGTGTTTCATTTGGGAGTTTCTGAATCGCAATTTTTTTTACATAAGTACGAACGAGCAGGCACTATCCAGAGCTTAGTTTTGGGAGAGATTCAAGGGCTTCCGGGAGGTCCAAGGTGCGTTTGGGCATAAAATGTATATTAAATATGCACAATTACGCCTGAAGTTATATTATTTTCCATAAAAACACTGAGTTTTGGGGTGGTCCGGATCCCCCGGACTCACCCCTAAATACGTGCCTGCGAACGGGCCTAAGGCCACATGAGTTTGTTCAAGTATTGCGTAAGCAATCATGGGGGGGGGGGTTCTATAGTTTCGCTTATTTTATTCCCATGAGCAAAATATTGGTGGGCCAACGTCGGGCACTTGACGGCAGAATCTGCGCTGGCGTAGAACAAATGACCAAATGTTGCATAAAACCCGATGTTCTGATGACCAGCGTAGGCCAACAACAAGCCGCCAAATCGCCGACTTTCACCCACGAAATTCCCGACTAAAACACCATCCTTTTCATTTGGCGAAAAAAAATGAAAATTGACCCTGTTGGTGGAGGGTTATTTCCTACTGGTATACATATTTAGACTTTGTCATGGAAAATTAATTCGTTTCTAAATTTTCCAATGGTCTGGATTGATGCTCGAACCTAGAATCTTCCGATGTTTGTTGTCCGTACTCTACTACTGTACGGAGACGTCCTCTGAGTGACTTATATTTTCCTATTCATTTATAATTCTAAGATTATTTCTGAACTAAAGGCATTCATATAGGCTTGGATCCGGTACTGGAATGCTTGATTGGATATTGTGTTAAAGAAGTGTTTCTTTCAGAAAAAAAATCTGATTAGTATTTTAAATCTTTAGAGGGGAGTGAAAAAGGAGAGACGGTGTGAACCTCTAATAGGAGTTACAAACCGAGATGGGTAGCAACAGGGGACCTCATAGCTTCCTCAGAAAAAAGATAATGAAAGAGATAGAAGGGCTTAGAAAGGAAGTATATGGATTATGTTGACATTAACTTGGTGAAACGTTTCAATATCTACTGCATACTTTACGTCCCGCGCTCATGAAACCTCCACATCCATTCATTTATGCTAATAATCTCTCTCTCTTTCTTCTTTCTCTCTCTCTCTCTCTCTCACACACACACACACACACACACACACATATATATATATATATATATATATATATATATATATATATATATATATATATATATATATATATATATATATATATATAAAAAAATCAGACAGATAAA
>JAGDQP010009055.1:49543-60663 GCA_022664845.1 Lepisma saccharinum
AGGGAGGAGTGTGTCTACAGCTCCCACGCGGAACAGACGGGTTGGTATATATATATATATATATATATATAGAGAGAGAGAGAGAGAGAGAGAGAGAGAGAGAGAGAGAGAGAGCAAAAGACGTACAGTGCAAATTTGATATTTGTCGACTAAGTCCCATGTTACAACGTTCAGTTCTTTCAAAAAATCATTACGTCGACTTATGATCCCGCAAACCAAAAGTTTTCTTTTCAGCAAAATCACTAACCACCTCTGCAAAATGTTGCAGTTTCAAAAGAAAACAAAATCATGTAAGCAAGTACCACAAGGAAAATTTTTACTTATTGTGAGTGACAGTCTAAAATTTTGCAATTGTATTGTATATTTGCAATATTTCCTGTTCACTTTACTGCACAGGTAGTAATTCTAGTAGAACAATCAATGAATCCTTGTTGTTACAATATTTGTCGTTTTTATTGGGCAAGTGATTGACTCACTGGGGAGTAATAACCCCCTCTGAAAGGACCACTAGGTATTAAAACTATGAAGGCTGCTTCGTTTTTTTTTCTCATCCTGCTTCGTTTGGTAATTGCCAATATTGCTTATAGATGGCAGTGTGGTAAGCTGGTATCACGGGTCTGCGTTGGCATATGAGCGGAGTTTAGCAGTAGAGCCACCGCCGCCGTCGAGTTGGGCATCGCGCATGAGTCAACGATGTTCCACTTACAATATCTCGCCACGTCGGGAGCCACCTTAAACCCATACGCTGGGCCAACGTCTTTTTGTTGCTCAAATGTTAACTTGGTGGGCGCTACCATCCAACCGCCGGAAATCAGGACGTCGGCGAAGTAGATTAGGCGGCATTTGCTCATGAGGATAACAAGGTAAAGTGGATTAGAGCAATGCCTATGTAAGATTCGCCCAAAAATATTATTACCGTAAATTTAAAGATTCAATCTTTTTTTTTTTTTTTTTTGCAACGAAATAACGATAAGGGATTTGACAAACTTTATGTAAGCACAAGGGAAGGCGTCGAGTAGGCCTATTTGAATTTTTTTTATAGCGTTGGTATCTCACGCTCAGCTCGGGATAGGGTGAAGGAGATGATGTTGGAAGGTAGGCGTCCATGCTCTAATTTCTAGGTACCATCAGGCGTTTGCCTGGTGTGACTACCATAGGAGGAGTCGGATTTCTAATTTATGTCATTTGCTATTCAAAAAGGGAAGCAGTATAATGTGACAAAAAATGTGCAGAGAAGGTATATATAGTATTTGAACCTCTCCTAACTGTCTGGAACGCAAAGGCCATTTTATTAACGATCCTAACATCAGGCCGAACCCCAGAAAAAATTTAGACTCTTGGTCTATACTATTGCCCGCTATTGGGAACTTTGTTAGGGACATTTTCTTGCTCTGAAGAGCAATTATCAAGGATAAGAACCATACCCGCAACACCTGCGGTGAGGGTGCACAGATATCGTAGCTCGGTAATCACAAAGGGCGCACCATCTGAAAGTTGCAGGGGCCGCAGAGCCAGTTAGGTACGTTACTGGCAATTATACTACCCTCGTTAAACATCAGAAAGAAACTGCAGTGCGAAGACACGTAGGTTAAAGTTCTGCTGCCGACCATTCTAACCGGGAGTTTCCTCAGTTTCACGAATGATGGGATGGCACTTACGAAACAGCCTATGGTCACTCACTACCTTCCCATTCTTATTTGAGACTGTGTAAAGTATTGTCGAGACGGCATGAAGCCTTGAGCTGCTGTGACAGGCATTTTTTTTTTAAAAAAAAGTTTCAAACCAGTTATGAGATGAAATTGAATCCCTAAATATTATTTAGAGTGTGGGGAGAATACGGCGTGAGAACCTATATTCGCTTCTCTGTTCCAAGTGATGACTTCCGCATAATGGATGTCGCAGATCAGCCAACGCAGAGATTCGATTGAACTCTCACGGTTGCAGTGTCACCGAACCGCACATTTGTTTTGACGGTGGATCTGCCTTGCTTCGTCCGCAGTAGCGCCTGCCACGCAGTTTTTTATTCGTGACGTAACAAGTTCTGGAAGTCTTAGAATTTTGATTGGCCAGACACAATAAACCAAAATGGAATCTACGGGTACGTATGTATTGCTAGTGTTGATAATTTGTATCAGAAGCATTTTTATTAAAAAATGTATTGCGTACATGTAGTAAGCTGTTGAAAGTTTGAGAGAATGAAACCCTTTTAGAAATATCTATACTATACATCAGTCTCACGGGAAGAACGAAAAGTTCCGTTTAAGAACAACGGAACTAGCTAAGTCATCAGGTCGATTCACTTGCATCCATAGCACATGACACTGTAAACACTGGAATTCCAGTCAGATTTTTTACGGAGGGTGTGTGCGATAAAAACAAATATTTGGGTAGAGTTTATTCTGTTATATTCGTTAAGTATGTGGTTAAATGTAATTAAATTTTCAACGGAAGGTGTTACAGTACACAGCTCAAAAAGTCATGAACTCTATATGTTTATTGATATGTTAATTAGGACTCGTCTGCAGTGTGTCCCTTGTATGTTCCCATTTTTATTTTTTTGTGAAGATTTACTATGATTTTTATGAAAAGCATATTCAGAAGCTGCTGAAAAATCTATCGTATAAATAATATGGTATCTGCTCTTTAAGTAATGCTTCGCAGATTTTTTCTGTTCTAATGCGCAATTGTTGGTAATGATTATGGTTGGTCATTAATGCCTGATCAATGAACTTGCTAGATTAGAATGCATAAGTCAACATGAGTAGGCACCAAATTTGAGATTTACTTAAAAAGAAAACACGTCGTAGCCCTCTATGATGATCTGACGTAAGATAGCCGTACCTAACATGCAAAATTAACGACGACTTTTAGGTACCGGCAACTAATATACAGTAGGGTCCCGCTAATCCGGATAAACCGAACAGAGCCCAGGGAAAATATGCCAAATTATTTTTAACTTTAACTCAAGAGGGGAAAATATTTTTTTTTATGTAAAAACACGTATTTTGTATACAACGTACAAGAAAATTAACTCGAAGTACAGGGTTTAATTTTAATTACATATTGTAATTAAAGTACGGTACTGTTCATTATAAAAAGCTCAAGGACATAGGCCTACTGTAAAAGTAAGTTACAATGAAAGTCCGAAAATTTCGAACTTTTGCTAAACCGAACAGGGATTACAACTTTTGTCCAATTAGTTCGGATTAGCGGGAGTAGTGTACTTATCCAGCTTAACTAGACTGATCTAACATAACCAAGTGTCGCTCATTAAACAGCTCAAGATAGCATGTCCAGTCAAAATAAAGGCCTCTCTTTAGTATATGTCGGGCGTTCCATTAGGAACCGTAAATGGAGCAATCACATGTGGTGATGTTCTTTGCGTAAATGAAAAAAAAATCGGGTTCGTATTTGGGCGCCAAAAGTAGGTAAAAAAAAAAAAACAGGATGTTTACAGGAGGAATTAATTCATGTCAGGGAAAGGTAATTGATTTTTCAGTAGTCTGTGAAGTGAAACAGTACAAACGTAAACCGCACGCCTCCCATGAACATGGGCTCGGGTGCCGGCAGTGTGTAAAGTGAAAATTTTAGTGTATAGTCCAAGTTTATTCAACGATGAAATTCATCAGTGGATTATGAATAACCTTTCTGTAAACTATAGTAGCAAATAAATAACAAAATAGGGTACCCAAAATAGTAACAATTTGTACCCAAATACGAATATATGTCAAAAAATTTAACCTGGCTTCTTGTAATCCGTCTTCGTTCACTGTCGCTTACTCGGCTTATTGTCAGTGATTTTGTAGTAAAACTTCAATGTTTGAAGTTTTACTAGAGAGAAACATGTCACTATGACTTTACAATGATTCCGATTCATGAACCTGTGAGCATAGATATCATAATAGCCGGTTCATGAGGAATCCTGTTCCGAAATCGTGAGATTGTGTTCCACCGTAGTAGAAAGTGTACTTGCCCTGTCGGATGCTATCTTTACCCTCCCACCGAACTTCTTGTATCGCCAATATGTCTAGCTCGTACTTCTCGGTCTCGCGTACCGCCACCTGAAAAGCGCCCGTTTGGTATAACGTTCCTATTCTAAAGTCTTCCTTAATCCTGTTCTTGGAGGCCCCCCTAAAGCAGTCCCCGCCCGAGATCCGAATGAGGGACTAGTTTACCTCCGGAATATTTTACCCCAGGAGAATCCATGAACCATCTGTTACTATTCCTTGACATGTTTTAGCGGTGTAGATTTGTCAGCTCTACGACCTCGCAGTAAAGTAGACATTCAAGATGTTGTCCGCTGTCCATTTCTGAACCTTGCCGATGTCATTCATCTCCAACCTCAGAGTGACTATGATATTTTTGTTCGGGGTTATCTTCCCCTAGCCTTTGTAGATCCCTCTACTAACTGCAAGGCAGCAGTACTGGTTTTGGTTCGCCCCGGAATATATCCGGTACCCACCATATCTGGTCAGCATTCCCCTATCCGCCACCTGGAGAGGCGCCTGGTGGGAGACTAGTAACTCCAAACTATAATAGAACCGAAATATGTTTATATATTTCGATGGAGATATGATCTGTCTATATATTTTGATCAATGTATGATCTGATTTTTCTTCCAGTCAAAATAGTAATAAGTATGGTAATATTACTTATAAACAAATATTCCCTTCCCCTTTGGGTCTTCTACCTTATACGCACTTGATGGCCGTTGTACTCTTGTTCATGTAATTTCTTCCCCTACCCCCACCCACCGCCATTTTGTGTCTTTTTTTTTTAGCTTGAAATTCGATATGCTACGTTGGATGGAGTTAGGCTTGGCAAGGTTAAGTTGCATCACGTAAGATAAAGTTTAGAGTACAAGGGCCATAAAAGGTTTCCAATGGAGCAGGTTAATTATTGAAAAATACACGCAAAAAATTGCCATCTATCGTGATCGGGACTGGAACCGGATCTTCTAGTATCCGCTCGGGTATGTTAATCATTACTTTACCACGGCCTGGGCAGTTTCTTGTGTATCTGTACCTTAGAGATAGAACCGCGCAAGTCACAAATCCTTGTTTCCCAGAAAACGTTAACAATTATACTTCCTTTCATATAGAAACTAAATGGACAAACTACATAGACCTAACAGACTTTATTATGGATATTACGAACATGTGTGCAACCAGAATCAAGCATCCATTATTTGAGGCCCTCCGATTGCTGTACAAAATTGCATTAATCACGTTTTCGCGAAAATTGAACTTGCGATACTAGCTTTCAGGTACAGATATATCATTCGTCACAACCCAGCACACACTCAGGTACTCACTACTGGAGTTCAAATCAAGGCATTCCACTATATACGCAGAGTAGTTTTTATACATATTTTGGAATCTTTCCGCATTGCATGCCGTAGGTAACAATGGATATTACCGTATCTCCTTTTCTTGTAAAAAATACGCACAAAAGATTGTAGGGACCGGGACTCAAAGCCGAAACTCCCACTACGTGCGGAAATGTAGTGGAATGCCTTGACTTCGAATCCAGTAGTAAGTAGGTAGGAGTCAACTAAGGCATGAGAAATGCCGTACATATAGACAGAAAATTGGTCGGGCTATGGATGACCGTACACACCCGACCGGAACTGGGAAGATCCAAATTAGTCCCGGTCATGGCAGCGTTCATTTTTCTCTCTCTCTCTCTCTCTTAATAATTTAACACGTGTTCATATAAAGTCAGTGTCCTTCCCTATGTTAGGACGTGATGGGGTTAGGTTGGATCGAAGCTGGGATTTGTGAGGTGCGACGGTTCCGGTTAGACACATAAACAGTTAATTCACAACATCACTGTACAATAATCTAATGTTGTAACTAATTGTCACAATAGTAGATAATTCGCACAGCTATAGTGTTTGCTCTCTCAGAGAAATACATTTTCTTACGCCTACCGTAACATTTGCGTCAGTGGACTTGCACAGTTTTGAAAAAATAAGCTGCTCAGTTTAGGGTAGTTTATTGTATGTATATTTACCGTTTACCAGGATTTCTGAATAAGCTCCTTAGTCGAGAAAGAACTTAGATAGCGGTATGGACACTATATTAAACCTCTTATTTTAATCTTTCGTAGACTATAATACCTTATACTGAAAGAAGATATGCAACCTTGATTGAAAAACAGTAATAACTATTAAAGCAAGAGAACGCAGGGAAATTTGCGAAAGTTCGCAAAATGTGCAAGGTACAGAGCATCAAAGATCAAAATTTATGTTTATAGCGTGCGCCTACATACCGAAAAAATTAAGCAACGAGCAAATGTTGCTAGATCCATGTAGTTTGAATAATTTTGGCGCAGTTAGTACATTTCGAAGTTTTTAAGCTGACGGTTAAATTTTTCAGATGACGCTATCTATGCACTTTTAAAAAAAAAGTTGAAGGTAAGGTCTTGAACAGTTCTCCTTGGTATGGCCATAAATTGGATGTATCTCGAAATAAAGAAAAGTTAAGTCAGTTACTTTTTCTACTTTATTGACAACCAAGTAATATCTTTGGTACCTTGCAGTTATTCACACAGTCTCAAACGTTTCTATATCACCACACACGATATTTGAATGGAAGTTAGAACTACTTCCTTCACAAGAGATTGCTTGAAGTCTCTTCAAACTAGCAGGACTTTCACAACAGGATCTTTTCTCTAGTTTAAAGTAGAAATAGTAATTCAAAGGAATCACATCGGGAATGACAGCAGGGCAGTCTTCTGTATTGATGAACTCAGAAACCATTTACGTGTCAGTATTGAACATTTGTCCTGTTTTTCGATGATAAGTTCACATACTAAGGTCCTGTGAGAAGTTGTAACATGGTTCTAAGGGGAGATTTTGATTTCCCTTGTTGAGTTACATTGTTGTTATGTCGGGTTTCGCCAAATTCCGCTATGGACAGTTCTGTTGAGCTCGAACTCTGCCCGATATTCGCCTATTTTTCTAGAGCAGATTTTTAACCGCGGGTCCGCGAGAGTTTTTTACTGGTCCGACGCAAAGAAGTAATCTACTTTTAAATAGTGAATTCGTTTGTAGATTTTGTCATTCTAAAATAAATATTCAGCTATTTCGTTTCCTTGACACTTAAAAATATGCTCTCATCGGTAGTTGTAATAATCAGACTAACCGACTGTTCTCTCTTGGACAATCTAGAACTCTTCATATTCCACTCACATTGGATCTGGAAATTTTGAAAATTTTCCTTAACTATAAATTTACGATAGCTACGTTGATAGGTAGCTACCTACATGGCTAAAAGCTAATGTTGCTAAAGTGTGTGGATTCTAATCTTTTAAGGAAAAAAATATCGAAGATAACTTCCTAAACGCCATGTGTATATACTGTTCTTGTGATGAGGGTATAGTATTTTACACGCAAGAAAAATTCAAAGTTTTGTAAACTGAAAGTTGTTAATTAGTATGAAATACCAAATAATATAATCTTAAAAATAAGTACTAGAACACCAGGAAATTGCCTAATTTATATTCTGCCTTCCTGGTCCGTGAATTTCTTCCCCATGTACAGATACTGCCGTCCCGTGAAGTTGCTTATAGGTAGGGACAGTAGAAGTTTGTGAGTGAAAATGTTAAAATATCATGAGTAGAAGGCCAATTTTCTTGAGTACAAGGGTAAATTTCGTGAGGAGCTAAAAATTAGTAATTGTTTGCCATGACATTTTAAAATTTTAGACATTAACCTTGCATGCTTGTAGAAACTTACGTAAAGTGCATTTCTTTTGAAGTAACCATCTACTAATACTGTTAATTATATATGTATTTATTCAAGTTTTTCACATACTTTGCCACATTTGCAAAAACAAATGTCAAAATTTTAATAAGCACATGTACAACTATGAAGAAATTTATTTCTTAATCATTCAGCCGAATTTCATAGCCTGCATACAATGAAAACAGCTCCAAATTTTGTCATGGTCGTATTTGTTTGATTGTTGATTAACAGCAAAACTTTGAAAAAGTTCCTTACAGTCAGCATTTGAAACTTCGCTTTGCTCAGCTCCGTGCGATAGCGAAAATTTTGGGTTGAATGATATTTCACGTGTTCAACTTGTTTTCACAAAGCCTTTCACTGCGAATACCGCCAAAGGCACACAATGAATGGCCTTGTGATAATGTAGTTAGAATCTTTCAGGCTTTTTTGGGACATCGACACTGCTCAATTATTTTATGCCGCACCATGGCCAAGTAACTGCTCTTCACTTTTCCGCACATAAAAGGCCAGTATTTATATTAATACATCTGACGTACTAGCCTACCGAAAGTTACTGGTAAACGCGCCCTGCAAATGGAGCCAAGCAGTTGGGTGGCAAGCGAGAAAATCGAAGGCTTTGTGATAGCGATGTGTCAGGAAGAATATTATTTCCACATGGAAAAGGTATTTTCTGGTGTGTGTTAATGTGCCAAGAATTATTCAGGTAAATGTACTTACTCCGAGAAGTGAATATGGGAAATGCGAGAAATTCTACTAGGTATTTGCAGTAATACATAGGTAAGAAAAGTGTCGCGACTGCCCTTGCAGCAGATTTTGCCTTTACGTGCCTCTTTTACACGTATAGGTTATTTTATCGTAAGTGAAGCCCGAAAGAATAGCCTCTATAATGCGTATGGAACTGTGTGAAGAAGTGGTATAGACCAGGGCTAAAAAAATAAAACAGTTTTTTTTTTTTTTTTTTTTTGGTTTAAACTTTTTTTTAAAAAAACTAGGTGCTTAGCAGGGAGACTAAATTTAATGTATACTCTAATAATTGCCATTCATTGTTGTATTTGTTCTACATGCGAACAACAATATTTTAATCTGTATTTATTCAATCACAACTCGAGTAAATATTAATTTTGTAAGTAACTGATGATGGATTAACATAGCTTTTCTGTACTTTTATAGTATGAACTTACATAACTTAATATACATTATTTTTAAATAGCTAACTTTCACAGTGGGATAATACACATTCAGCAGCACGCAAATGTGGGACAAAACTGCACAAAGTTTTTTAAGTTTTCTTTATACCGTATTGCTTTACTCTTGAGTCTTGAGCCAGTATTTCTAAAAAAAATAAAGATAAGTCCTGATGTCCTTAAAAGGAAAAAACCAGCAGCAAATTTACGGCCTTAATGTTTATCCAAAGTTTTTTTTTTTTATTATTATTATTGAAAACTTTAAACAAAAATACTAATTTCGATGCTTTCTCAGTGCCTAATTTATTTCGAAGTTTTGATTAAATCAGACTAAACGATGAAAAAATTCGCTCTACACTTGCAGAGGCCGCCTAGACTGTAAACAATTGTTCGATTATTGCGAACACTTTGTCACTGAACTTATCTATTTCTGTTTTCTGACTCTTTCATCAGTCATAAGTGGTTACATTCGCTGTTACTTGGGAGCTAAAAAGGGCCTGCTGGAATGGTTGTGACCTTGCTTGAAACTTTACAATTGTTGGTACTAGAAGTGTATCAGGGTAGCGCTCATTAGCAAATTCCAGAACAATTCTTTTCTCTTCCGAAGTTATGTCCACTTCCGGGTTATTTTCTTTGGGGTCGAGCATGTATGTTAATAGATGTGCCGCAGTTACAGCCATTTTGTATCTTTTTTCGATTTTACTCTTAATGTCCTCGTTAGCAGCTGCGTTCAGGAGCAGACTTTTAAGAGTGGTGTCCTAACTCTTAACTGGATAAACACTTGTTATATAGTTGTATTTACTTAAAGTCCTTTAAAAAAAAACATCTGGTATAGACACGGCCTATCGGGTTTTTCAGAACTCAACTTTGTCCTCGTCCATTTCTGGAGTCAACAGAGAATTGATTTATCGTTTCTCGATAATTCTTCTGGATTTGTCTTGTGGGTTCCCGGTCGAGTTTCAGGCATTTGAGGAATATGCCAAAGTAACCGTAAAGCTGTGTATGTCAGTTATACGTGAAGTTTTATCCGTGGTGTTAAATGCGTGTTACTGGTCACAAAATCCTGATGCATGGTAGAAAAGTACTTGAGAATGCTATATTACCAATCGGCATGCTGTATGAAGATGCACAAGATGAGCGGCATAAAAGTACCAAGGAGTACCTGGAAGCCATACTAGGAAGTGTTTCCCGAAACAAGTTTACTTAATGTGGTGAATCGTTTTCTGGTTATTTCTGATCCAGTTGTAAGTTTTCTTTCCAAAACTCCGACGAGAAAAAGTTATTCATCTCCCCGGAAGAGATTAAGAATTTACTAAAGTTACCAGAAATCCAACTACAGTTGCAGGAGTTTGATGAAACTGAAGACAACGACATCAACTACGAAGATGATCAGGATGATGAGTCTGCTTCTAAAGCTGTTGCTGCTGATTGTGGCTTCTGATTTTAGTGAAGCGGGACAATGAGCACCTTATAATCGTTGTTTACCTGGTAACGTGAATTCACACGAACGAGATATATTTTTCCGTTTCATTAAAAGTAATGTTCTCCATCATTTACCACCAATTCCGTTTCATTAAAAGTAATGTTCTCCATCATTTACCACCAATCTATGTGCTTCGTTTCTTCACATATTTCTTACCGATCACAACTTTCCGCCTGTGAAGTTTCTTAGTTAAGCGATAAGAATTTTGTCGTGCTAGATTTGATTTCTGGCCCACTGTACAATGTGATATAAATCAATTCTAAGTGCCGTATGCGCCTTTTAACATTATGTTCATGAATGCATTACTCTTTATCGGTATTTCCTAAACAGTTTCCATTACATTACGATTACATTGAAAGAAACGTAATAAAAAGCAGAGTTTGTAAAAACGGGGATTAAAAAAAAAAAGTACCCCTGGTCCCAGGTGGGGTTTTTCGGGTTTTAGAAATAAAATGTGAATGCATGTAAGTGTAAAGCTGTGTACAAACCTTAGTAGCTCAGTCGGTAACGGCGTGTCACTACTGTGGAATCGGGAGGCTTGGAGCAGGCCTATACCGCTTGGGGGTGACCTCACTTCGAGGTATGTGCACTAGATTCAAGCCACGGCGTGGTTCGAAGCCCAAGATAATTATAGGTCACGGCATTCTGCCATTCACAGGTCAGACTGAGGAAAATATGGGAGAACACAATTCGGGATAGTTTC
>JAGDQP010009056.1:12830-37664 GCA_022664845.1 Lepisma saccharinum
TAGAGATACGAAATTTGACATAAAGGTGTATTGTCACTAGTAGTTCAAGAAAATATTACGAAATGTTGAAAAAGTCGCCATCTTGAATTCAAAATGGCCGCTGAACCCATTGTTGTATAGAATACACAGCCTAAATGGCTGCAGCTAGAAATATCAAATTTGGTAACACTATACATTATCATTTGTATGTTACTAAAATATTACATGATGTATCCAAAGACACCATCTTGGATCCAAAATGGTGGACCTACAAAAACATTTTCCACACCGTTTGAGCTAGAGATACGAAATTTGGCATAAAGGTGCATTATGACGAGTAGTTTAAGGAAATATTCCAACATTTGGGAAAAGTCGCCATCTTGGATCCAAAATGACCACCCAAAATTCCATTTTGCACACCGTTTGAGCTGGATAAATGAAATTTTACTTGAAGTTGTACCATCACAAGTAGGTCACGACTATATAAGAAAACTTTCAAAAGGTCGTCAACTTGGATCCAAAATGGCCGTCCCAAAAAAACAATTTCCGAATCATTGAAGGTAGAGAAACGGAATTTTCTTTGAAGGTGTATGACCAAGACTAGGTTACAATAAGTGGGGCAAACTTTCCTTTTGGGGGCGAAGCCCCCGTGGGAGGGTACAGATGGATACCATGGTGGTGTAGTGCTGCAGTGAGATTTTGGTTAAGATAAAGGAGGCGCATCCTCTCAAAAGCACTGAAGTTGGGGGCGAACCCCCTACAGCGGTCTGGGGGCAGCGCTCCAAGCGAAGCAAAGCGAGTATATATATATGTATATGTCTTGTGAGGTATCGTTGAACAGCTCTTGATGAATAATCTACAAAACAATAAATAGTTTCTCGATAGCTCTCATATAAGGTGAGATTTGAATTTTTCAAAATAAAAAAAACTTCGAGATCTACCTCAGCCTGTAGGCCTATCGAAAGGGATTTTTTCTATTGTGTTGAATAATAATTATACCAAGTTTGGTGCTGATATGTTAACAGCTTTGGAAACAATTTAAAAAAAATATTTTTGAAGAAGGTGGCAACACTGACAACTGGAGGGTTTTACCGAAACCAGAATACATCTATGACCTGGTCCAGTGCCTAAGGAAGACGTATGTAAAATCTAGTGTAAATCAATGAGAATACGCTTTGAAAAATTACTATTTTAATTAGTTGGCAACACTAACAACTCCGGCGTCTTTAAATATCTTTATGACCTGGGTCGGGTCATAAAGATCTAAAGATCTGGGTCGGATCTAAAGAACACGTATGCTCAATTTGGTTGAAATCAATGCAAGCACATACATTTGTATATATATAACATCTAGACAGACAAACTTTCGGATTTATTGATAAGATTAATATTAAACCCATTTATCACATAAATTTAAATTAGTACCGAAGATAATGTATTTTAGAGTTGAAAACCGTTCATCCTCCAACTGCATAAAAATAACTGAATCAGATACCAGAGAAATCATGAAAGGTGCTAGGGTATTTCCCATCATTATCTCCGAACAAATAACACCGAGCTGCCGTAGCTCAGTGGTACAATGTGGCGTAGCATTTAGGAGATCGACACCTTCCCGAATCCTCTATCCTGCCCTGAGTCTTAGATGCCTAAAGGCAATAAATAAAACTCAAAATGCTGTACAAACAACGAATTGTTGTTTCAGAAGAAAAGACTCTTTGAGGTACAGTAGGGGACTACAGTATCGGTATTCAATTCCAACTAGAGGTTGAGAGTAATTACTAGTGTTGAACTTATCAAGGGCTATTAACCGTCTTTTGGGGACATAATGGTTTCTCCTGAGAGGTACAGTGATTAGAAATTAGTTAACAAACAACCCGCCGAAAAGTGAAGTGAAAAACAATCATTAAAACTTATTCTGTTACTCAATAAACACACAGAACAGAGCATCATTTCATTTTGCCTCCCTGGCATCTCTCTCTCTCTCGGAGCCTCTTCTGGAATGGCATGTTAAGAGCTACTTTACCGGTGGTCTGCCTAGATTGAAACAAGTGAGAAAGGTTCCATACCAGGATATATCGTTTCTCTCCGCTAGTCCCCCTACCTCTTTCTGTCTCTGAGATAAACTCGTAAACACGCTATTTTATTTCCGTTCCAGTCACGAAGAGTTCGTAGCCAGATATATCACCAACAGAGTTTTATTATTGAAGCAGAAGGTACCAAGTTGCTCAAGCGGACGAGACTTTCTTGATGGATGTTTCAGAATGTATATATATGCGAAATATATTTTCTCTTCTATTTTTTAACGATTTCATAAAAAAAAAATGATAGTTTCATCGAATTGACAGTGGCGCTCATCCATTTCTTTTTTCTTCTTCAAAATCAATAAACAATATACACGAAAATAAAGTAGGGAATCGAAAGCTGTGATTTAAAGCTGGTTCAAATACAAAATGTGAGATGGATACTTAACTTCTTATTTCACAAAAATGGGTGTCTATACGGGACCGCGACAAAGTGTCACAATGACAGGGTGTCACGACGACAAGTTGTACCGCAATGCTTGGCTCACTGGCATCAAGTTGTATCACTTTTATTTTGGTTTGCTGGCGACAAGGTATCACAACGGCAAGTTGACCCACATTCCTGAAGAGGTACAACTTGTCGGGACTGCACCCGACAGGTTATAGCACTTTTATTTCGGTTCGCTGGCGACAAGGTGTCACGACGACAAGTTGACCCACAAAATGTGGTATAACTTGTCGTCGTGACACCTTGTCGCCATGACACTTCTGTATGTTGGCTCACCAAGAAGCCAGGGAAGTAGCCTTGATACAGACACGAAGTGACGTTTTAGTCTTACGTAATGCACTGTTGCCAAGTTTCATCTTTTAGCTGGCTGCCTACTGCGCATGTCATTCGTGAGCGAGGGTCAAATCGCGCGGGAAACTGCTCTCTTCACTGTCATCAGAAGGTAGCCATGGTCATCAACACAGAGAAGGGGAAGAGAGCGGCAGAGAAAATGGTAACTTTCCGCTATAACAGTTCTCTTCCCCTTTATGCCACCAACCCAAAACCACACTCTTGATAACACTTTAATAAGATACGTTTTAAATGTATTCTATTAGTATACTTTATTTTTGTCTTGATTGTCTTTGAGTAACATTCATAATGAGCGTGATGAATTCTGAGAACCAACAAAGATCTCCTATCTTCATATTTATGGGTTTTACAGCTGAGGTTCAAACGGTATTTACCAATAGTTGTTATAATGAAAGAAGCAATGAGAAAGTACCTTCCTTGGCTTTAAATAAGATACCATTCCATCATTCGCGTGGTGCAATAAAAGAAAACTTGATATAGAATTACTATCGTCAGTAGCATCCGAACTCCCGTTAAATCCACATCTGCGATTTACGCCATTAGACACGGTACATACTGTTGGACAATCCTTGTCACAGGTATGGACACTCAAGTCTTCCTCATGTATGTTTGGTGAATATGTTTAGCTATAGCCATTGAATTCTATTCTATTTTAGGGAAAGATCAAGCCTGTTTTCATTACGAACACATACCTATCGAATATCCCATCTAATATTGCCCTTCCAACGATGCCTCGGTCTTCCCAACTGTCTCTTTCTTTCCGGCTTCCTAACCAAGGATTTTTAATCCCCCCCCCATATCCGAGACTACCTGAGACATCGTGGTTACAGCCAAGTCAGTCTGTTCAGTTGATCTCGGTGGCACCATTTAAGACTAGACATTTTAACAGCAACAAAGGAAAGAAGCTGGGAAGGTGTCCTTGCTGCTTATATTGAAAGTACCTTCCCGGCATTAGCCTTGCGTTACCAACGGAGGTGCAAAGGAAAAATCTCAGTCAGGGTGGACGGGCACTAGATCAATCATAGAAAATTCTGAATACAAAGCCAAAGATCTACCAACTAAGGTACGAATATATTAACGTTGAAGATGTGTGGGCCTGGATAGGAAATCGAACCCAGAACTGTTGGACCTCAGGAGAAATTATTGTACAATTTCTCTAAGATGCTTCGATTCTACTAATAGGATCCCTTGATATCTTCTCAGACACACAAACATCATCTTTATAAAACATTTGGCAACACTGACAACTAGAGTACAAGGGGTAGAGAACACCCACAGTATTTTTCTATTGTGTCGAATGATGTTTATCCCAAGTTTGATGCGGATAGGTATAATGAAATGGAAAAATTTTGAAAAATTAATTTAAAAATGTTGTTGTCAATACTAATGTACTGTACGAATCAAAACAGTTTAGCTGGCTCTGAGCTAGTCTAGCCACGACCTTTTCAACGACACATCAATCACTTCTCTACACCTGATTCGTAAGATTTATTTTTTTGGGTACTGACAAACAGAAGGACGGACGAACTGAGTAGAATTATATGATCCGTTTTTTTAGCTACGCTATCAAAGACCTAAAAGAAACGAAAGATAGTTGCATCAATAGTTAAGAACATCTTTATACGAAGCGGAGAGTTATCATCTCCCTTCGCCTTTAACTGGACTAGCAGCTCTTTATATTTTTTTCCGGTTGGTTTTCAGCTGATACGATTCCGTATTCAAGGGAGTCTCCACCGTAAGATCGTTTCCGGAATTAAGTTGCCTGGAAGCTGGCGGAAATTTAAGACATGCAAGAAGCGACCACAGACGGCAACGCCGAAAGGATATTTTTTTCTCTCTCTCTTTTGCTCCCTGCCAGCGTCAACTTTTCTCCCCCTTTTCTTCCTCTTCTATCACTATTAAACGTTCGAACTTCTCCCATACTTGGTGAAGAAGTTCTTGATTCTCTTATTTTCCTCATGTTCTTTTTATTTTTCCCTTTCGTCGCATTTACAAAAGAATACTGGAAGGCATGAAAAATTGAAGAAAAGAAAAAGAAAAGACACCACTTCGAAGCGTACATTGCATCGGTTCCTCGACGGGAATTGAGTAGGATATTCACACATCTGCAAAATCAAATTTGGCGAAATGTTTCTCTTTTTTGTATTATTTTAGTCGCCTATGCATTTTATTGACTGACAAAATACCAGTTGAAGTGGAACATATAACCAAGATTTGACTGTGGTTCAACCAAGATGTAAACAACTGCGTTTCACGTAAGATTTTTTATTTTAGTTGGGCAGACAATAAAAATTATATTATTTTTTTATATTCATATTATTGTGTTTCTGTTGTAATGAAAAATTATTTGTTGTATTTTGGACATCATTTTCGTCGCTAAAACACAAATAATATCATCCAACTCCCGTGGTCCAATGGTTACGATCGCTGGCTTAGGTTGGCCATTAGCGAGGCGCCGTTGGTTCAAGATCCGTTCACACTGGCCATGCTGACCGCTGTATCTCAGGGTTGCCCTCAGCTCCACCTGTTTAATACGGGGATCATATCTTCAATAGAATCTTTGCCGCCCTCTTCTATTCTCCATCTCTGATATACCAATCACCGAGGAACGCCATCCCTCCTATTTACTACAGGATTTTATCTAAATGGTCTTTGACTTGACAGCCTGTTTTTCGTTGCTTTCTTGGCACCGCAATTTACGAGTGCTCACCAGTGACGAGAAGTGGGTTCTGTTCGAGACTTGTGCCTCACGCTACAAGACCACCTCTACATGCACACAAGATCATGCTCTGTATCTGGTAGATTAGATGCCAAGTGGCACAATGCGAGCTGCTACTACCGGGCCAGATCATCACTGCGGACCTACACTCATAGCAGTTAGGATGTGTGCAGCAGAAAGAGCCAGGATTGATGCATAACAAGCGATGATTGGTGAATCTTAGCGGCAATGTCAGGCCGCATGTGACGCGGGTGGCGAGGCATACCATACATCTACTTGGCTGGGAGACACTGTGAAATCCATCATACTCCCTGAAGCTTGCGCCAACAGAATATCACCTCTTCCATTCAATAAACAAACCACCTTCGTGTAAAATCCTTCGCCAGTGAAGCAGAATTGTGACAGGCATCCACGGCCTTCCTTGCGACGAACACACCGAAGTTTTACTGGCAGGATATTGCTCAGTATCAGGAATATTGCCAAATGTGCTAGATGCCGATGGGGATTACTTTGAGGACTTTTACCTATATTTTTCAGTTTCTGAGTATCAAAATGGCAAGACTTGTTTTAGTTACCTTGTACATACCATCCTGTGGAAACTGTCTTAATGTTTTTGTTTTGTTCTATGTAATTAGGTTTACAATGCTCTCTGTCATGTATATTTTAATTTGTCTAATTTCTTTATACAATGGAAAATTGTAATTAGGCAGTGTGTGTTTTACAAATAAATATAAATTTTTGGCATAAAATTATGTAAAAGAATGAGTAAAAATAAATAAAAGTAAAAATAATAATTTTTGTTGGTCTAACACATCTCTTCTCAGATTCCTAGTGGTTCGCAGACCACTGTTTGAAATCCACTGATTTAAAGTATAGTTGAAAGAGAAATAAAGACAACGAATCAAATGAATGCAGCGAATCGAGGTTAGAAAGACGTAGTTGAAAATAGACAAAAATCGTGTAAAGAATTGTAGAAAAAAAAACTGTTAAATTTATTTGTTGCGAGTAAATACTTGATAGTAATCGACGAGGCACTATTAATGTTGATACCTTTATTGTTCTAGAAATAAAAAAAAAAGAAATGAAGTACAAAGGAAAAGAAATATACAAAAAATGAAATATGTTGAAACGAAATGAAAAAAAAATGAAGCTCGTGAAAATATTACATATGGTATCAGTTGACATCCTTTTGTTTTTCCAGAAGAAAGAAACAAAGCGAGGAGCCAAGAGAAACCAGCGTAGCGTGGGCGAGCCGTAACTTCTCACTGCTAATACGATTCACAAGCGTTTTTAACTCAACAGGCACATCACGTAAAGTACTCGCAATAACAAAACCGGAGTGTGGAAACCTGCTGCGTCGTCAATCAATATCTAGTGTCTAAAGTAAAATAATACAGATAAGTTTAACGTCAGAAGTTGTTTCTTCTAAACCTTGTGTAATAAACCCTGGAATGCCTCAAATACGAATATAACGTTATGCACAATCGTACAACGTAGCCCACATGTGTCATATGTATATATATATATATGTATATATATATATATATATATATATATATAGATATATATAAAGGTATTTGGCTAAGAAACCGGATTTTCATTCATAAAACATTGTACAGGCTTTCACACAACTTATCTATTCGTTGTGAAATTGCGTAACATGTAGTGTTTCATGTACTAAATGACTTTCGAATGAACCACCCTCTTTCTTGGTTTCGTGTCCCCTTGGTCAATCAACCATCGCGACAAAGCAGATCGTAGAAGCTTGCGACTTTATTAGCTTTCAAAGGGTAGGGACAGTCGGGATGTCAACGAGTCGCACGATTCGAGTCCCGACTCGGTGAGCGTGAGACTTGAGTGGAGCCGAGTCGGTGCTCACTGTCAGTGCCTACTCGAGTCGAGCCGAGCGGAGTCGCTGCTCAGAGAGGCTCACTCCGACTCGGACTCGGTTCTAGCATAGATCTCATAATAAGCTTATTATGAGATCTATGGTTCTAGTGAGCATTGACTCCACCCGAACGTTAGACTCGCCGCTCGAGTCGAGCGGATTGACATCACTATAAGAGAGTAAAAGCATGGACAAGACTTCAGTCAGGTTATGCAAATAACCTGTAACGTCACTTTCCGTATTGAGAAAACTGTCTATTAGGGATGTGTGGTAAAAAGCGCTTTCGAGGCGAGACAGGGTGGGAGTCGGAAGATAAAATTTTAGGAAAATTCAATAAATTGTCGGAAATATCTAATCTAGTGACTTCCTAAAGCCTCGGGAATACTCAACGGTCAAGGTTTCGGGAATTTCCGGAAATCGGTGCGAAACTTCCCGAAAGTCGCGATCAAAACGGGAACTTTTCCCGAAATTTTGGTACCTGCACATTCATCCTAGGAGAATTCTTGGCCGCGCTCTGTCAGATCAGTGAATAATCTATCGATCTGCTGCACACTAGTAAATTGTCACAGTACCTCAGTTCCGAATCATTTTTCCAATATACCCTGGAATTCCATCATCCCAAGTAACAACTGAGTGTAATCCGGAATTTCGTCCTTCACGCTCCAGAGTGAGGCCAAAAAAAGGTGGCCAAAAGTCAATAACTCAAGTAAATGATCTCAAAATCTGAACCGGTTTTTTTTTTTTTTCGGTCACTGATCTGAAGTTAGAGTTGCAAAATGTCATCCCCTATTGACAACCACTATTCGTGAAACAGCATGTATATCATATTACAATCAAGATGCATATAATTTTCATGTTTTTTGGGTCGCTGATTACAAATATAAAGTCAGAGTTGCAAAATTTAATCCCCTTAACATTTTAACATTTTAGCGTATATTTAAATGATATTCTTTTTAAATGAAATATTAAGTTGTTTTTGTATCAATGGTTCTTGATTGGATGTAAATTGAGTAATAATTAATAAATATATAGCAAATGCTTTGGTATATAATAACGGAACTATGATAGAATTAAGTTTTGAAAAATTAGTGTTTATTAATTGTAACCATAAATCAATTTGTTGTATTAAAAATGTAATTACAAGAAAACGGCTTCATCGTCAGGCGATAAATTTATAGATGCATCAGTGTCTCCTGATGTCGAACATTCTGAACTTGAAGGATCGTTTTGTTCATCTTGTTGACTAACTCTCACAGTTAGTTGGAGTCAATAGCAAACCAACAACTTCAGTTGACAAACCTCACTCACTCTCTCTCTCTCTCTCTCTATATATATATATATATACCAGGCAGACACACACATACATACATGCACAAACATATACACTTCTATCTTTCGCTTATCATGTAGTCGTTTATTCTAATAATATAACTTTCACTCGCTTTGCTTCACTGGGGGCGCTGCCCTTATAGGTCCCTTGGGGGTTGCAGCCCAATAGAAGAGGTTTGCCCCATTTATTGTAACGTACACTTGATCATACACTTTATACTAAATTTCGTTTTTCTAGCTTCAGTGGTTTGAAAAATGGGTTTTGGGGCGGCCATTTTGGATTAAAGAAGGCGACTTTTTCAAAATGTAATATTTTCCTAACCTACTCGTGATGATTCACCTTTATGCTAAATTTCGTATGTCTAGCTCAAACGGTGTGGAAAATTGTTTTTTGGGTCCGCCATTTTAGATCCAAGATGGCGTCTTTGGATACATTTTGTAATATTTTCTTAACCTACTAGTGATGATGTACCGTCATACCAAATTTCGCATCAGTAGATCAAGCAATTTAGTCTGTGTATTCTATACAACAATATGTTTTGGGCGGCCATTTTGGATTCAAGATGGCAACGTTTTCAAAATTTGGGATTTTTCCCTTTACCTACTAGTGTTGATGTACCCTCATACTAGAGTTGGTGTTTCTAGCATTTGGCCTGGGAATTATGATGAATGAGTCAGTCAGTCAGTGACCATGGGGCTATATTGTATGTGGCTGTCAAAAAAGTGAATACAAAAACAGAGGGGCAACTTCGGGCAGATTTGTTTGTTTGTTTATTTTATATTGAAGAAAATGCATTTGACTATAACTTAAAATAAGTCTGACAGCGAAGCAACGTAACTTTTGCGTAGTAACATATCGTATTTTAAAGATTTCAATTAATAAAAATCAATAACAATAATTGTTTCACTAATAATATATATATTTGGTAAATTATTATTTCGTTACTTTTTTTTAATATTCTATGTACTTTCAGACGTTGATTCCATTTTATTTGATTTATGATCTGCTTCAATCTAAAGTTTTTTTTACAGCTTTCAACACGTGCGTCGTTTATGAATCAGTAACACAATGGATGCCAATCGAACAAATGGATGCCAATAGCTTTGCGAGTTCTATTCTGGGACAGGTAAAAAGGAATAAACATTTTCATAAATAATTTCTGACTATTGCAAATGTACTGTAACCAACCCAACATGAAACAATCCCTAACTAGTTACTTTTTTTTAGTTTTGGCCAGCTTTTTGGAACTGGCCGCACTGTGCGCTCGCCCGATGGTTTCGGAACTTTTAAATCCATTCGTATGCATTTCGCCCAGATCAAACATTCTCTTTTCGTTGTACTGAAATTCTTCTATACATTTCCCTCTTGCTACACCTTCAAACCGAAAATAAAAGGATTGTTTCTTAAGAACATGGTTGAAGTAATGAGAATGTGAATATGAGTGTTAGATTCTAAGTACTTAGTAAATTATCCAACTCAGGGTTACCACAGTCCTAGCTCTTGAGTGGGCTGATAAATAGTACCAAATTGAAGCACAGTGGGCTGAATTCATTTTTTCTACACCAGTATAATACATGGCTCTATAACATGAAACTAAAAGAGGCAAAGTTATAGAACACTGGCCCCCTCCACTTCCAAGAGTCCAAGTCACGAAAGTGCTCTTTTTTAAAAGGCATTTACCACGGAGAATAATGTATTGCAGCTGTAACATTGCAATTAAGTTAAATTGTAACAGATCCGTGCAGAAAACGTTACATTTTATAGAACTTAATTCAGCATTATAGCTGCGATAACAAGAAACACATGTATGGCAAATGATTAAAAGAGAGCACATTCTTAAGAAGGGCCTTTGGAAAAAATACGAGAACCACCTAACCACACCTAACCCACACCGTACTTGACCTCCCCTAACCTAACCACACCTAACCTGACCTTACCTAACCACACGTAACCAAACCCTATTTTAGTCAAATGTGGAGAATTTCAAAATGCGCAAATATAAAAGCTATCTAACCTGACTTATCTAACCTAACGTATCCTTGTCATTGGAGTGTGTACAATTTCAAAATGTGTAATTAGTACGACGTAAGAAAGATCGTTTTGCGAAAATTCCAAGTGGAAAAAGCGGTTATACTTTACAAGAGCTCCTTCTGTTATATATAAGATAAAATGAATTGTATGGGCGGTGACATCACTATGGCTTCTATTATATGGCGTTGTACGTTTCTAACATTAACTTATTTTGATTAATTGGTATCAAGAATTTCCTATATCGTGTGGAAAATTAAGTGTTATCAGGACACTTGCTTTTTATATACATACGCATTAGTAATTTTAGTAAAAATAGTGACCAAGGGCACTTAGAGGTTAGGTAAGTCAGGTTCGGTGTTTTTTAATTGCACACGTGACATTCTTTCTGCACTCGGAACTCTTCAGAATGCTATGTTTTGTTTTCTACAGCCATGAAAGAGCCTAAAATGCGTGAAGAAATAAAAAAAGGTTGCTGTAGTAAAATTTGTCATGATAATGCAACATTACAACTTCGACTTTAGGAACTTATTCCCCATTTTGCACGCAATTTAGTGTGTTTCATTGCTATAGGAAGCAAAACATAGCATTTTGAAGAGTTCTGAGTGCTCTATGCCAGAAGGAGCTCTTGTAAAGAATTACCGAAAAAAGCAATGAAGAGTGATGCGTAGAGCGATTTTCACGCTATGGGTAGTCGAATGCAGGTAGTAAGGAAATACCGGTAAAACGCATTTGTCGTCGCAGCGCAGTTATAAGGTAAGGGTGAGGAAAAGAACAAACGTTGCAAGTTACAACATTCTAGCATTAAATTCTGCCTGACGCTCAGTTGCACTATCTGCACGAAGATTACTAGACATATTGTACTACGTCTACAAGTAATATTTGACGGTATATTCATAAGAATATACCGTCAAATATGTATGGAGCTATTATTTCAACAACACGATAATTGTACCTGGCCAGCTGGGATACCATTATATATAATGAGCCTGCAGTTGCCAAGAATTTGCATGCAACTTTTCTACTAAATCTTTTGTCAAAAAGTAAAATATTTTTGCCCACGTATGATCGTTCATACTCTAACTTTAGGCCTGTACATAATGTTTGTTACAATGCGTCGATATAGATCTATGAAAAGAAAAAATGTTCGGGTATCTTTATATTCGTCAATATGCCGTCACTAGTAAATAAACAACTTCGCCCGGCAAGCCGGCAACTACATCAATGTAATTTTTTGTGTTATCATTTTTAAATATTTGCAGTAGCACATAAATTATAGACTTACTAGAGCACATGCTGGTCTTCTTCAGAACAATAATTCAACGTGTGTACGTGCTTCTGATTTTTTCAATAACTTGCAAGCTACAAATTCCACAGGACTGCCTCTTTCTCGATCTCGTCTCCTTCATGGACGCGGTGCGCTTGCGCCTATCTGGCGTCATTTGTTCTCCGGTATAGTCCGAAATACGAATTTTCCACCCAACAAAGTTCGTAGCGTTCGACGGTGCCGGGTGCAACGTCACAGAATAAATGTTCAACAGCATTTTTAAAGAGTCCAACACATAATATGAGTAACGTCAGATGCAGGAAAACTCTTACTCACACGTTTGAAAATGTGACAAGTAATTGTTAAATGGTGCCGAATTAGGTAGATTCGTAACAACGTTTTACAAAAGGGGCTGAAAATGCCAGCGTAGTACCAACAGGCCGATGAATGACAAAGAGGGCTGAATTTAGTACAATTGTACCAAGTGTGGCAACACTGATCCAACTTGTAAAAGACCAGAAAGTATGTTAGACAGTAAAAAGTAATTTCTGACAATAAAAAAAGTTCTTATCTGTAAACCGAGTAATATTTTTCTTTTGTTAGAAAGATATTAGCATTCTCATTTAATTTAAAATGAGAGCATATTATTGTTTCAGAAATCAAATCACTGATCTCTTTTCCAATTAGCATGTAAGTAGGATTTCTGTGAACCATAAAAGTTCATTTGAATTGAATATTGAAGAATAGAAAAAAAAATGCTTTTTCAGACTCATCCATCTATTGAGAAGTTTCGAAAGCCTTTTTCCAGCCAGATATAAATAAATAAATAAATAAATAAACACGATCAAAAAGACAACGTTTCTCTATATATTTTCCTTTGGTGGAACAACGTTGCCACTAGTTTCTATAGATATGTTTCGCCCACGACGTTTTCTCCGAAAGAAGACAGACATGGACATTTAAGTATTCGTTAAAGCACTTAATACCGACAAAGAGTAAGACCCATAAGAAACGCAAAAGATGAAGAGAGGATCTGAAAAAAATATAATAAAAACAAAAATAAAAACAAAAACTTAAAAAAAGACTTCTCTTATCTTTGTCCAAAGAAGAATGTACGAGGAGAATTCCAATTGACTGCACGACTTTGTAAATCAAACTAAGTTCTTATATGTTGGCAAGTGATGACAGATACTCTCGTAATTCAATCTGTCTAAAAGTCTTCATTTATAAAAGGCTATGAATTTGAACTACGAAGGAACAATTTACAGAATAACATGTAAACAGCTTCATTATATGCAAACAACGAATTAATTGTTTCAATTCCACTTCAACTGTAAATGTTTCGGTTCTTCAAGTATGCTAAAGGCAAAGAATGGACCATAAAAGGGTCACTGAGGAAAGGTTGTCAACTAATTGCACGACATGGTGGAAGAATAACCAATTGAATTAATTTCTTGGAAGTGCTCATTCTCTCTTAACATTTCCGAAAGCTGATCTGTCACTTATTTCTTCCAGACAGTTTTGTTTATTTGTCAACTCTATATGGAATAGGAATGTAGACATTGACAGCTTTTACGACAAACCAAAACAGGAAATGTCTACCAATAAATGAAACGACGCCCTTCTCTTGGGGACAACGACTACTTCAAACGCCACTGGTGATTACTGGAGGATAGAAAAAAATAATGGGTTATTTTTATTGTTGTTTTCAGATAATGGTTGTCTATTACTTACAAAAGTTGTGATATACCTCAAAGAGACTTTGAAGAGAAATGTGTTCAAAGATTCTGCCTGAGACAGTCAGGCCTCAAATTCTCGAGTATATACATCCAACTTTTATTTTTTTCTTTTAGGCTTAAAAATCGGTAGAAACCATGTAAAACCTTACTAAACTTCTATTGTATATTCATATAGAAAACAATGTATCAATAATGCAGTTAATATCCTGCCATTTAACAGTTAAATCAGTGGCGGCTCTTGACACAAATAGACGAAATACTACGAAAACGTTCATCCATCAACACGTTCTTGCTATCTTCGTTCGTTACCATTTATCTTGGGATTTCTGGGCTTAGACAGGATACTGATAATGCCACTATCCGATCTTAGATGATGTTGACTGACTTTCTGGTCCAATTAATACTTATTAATGCATATTTAGTTAATGCATATAAAAATAATAAATGAATTTAAACTTTACCAATTTCACCTGATGAGCCGCCACTGTTAAAACCGTACAATGGTAAGCCACCATCAGTTCGCCTTGTGTAGAGAACTTTCGGTTCATAAAGCTGCCTTCAGGTAGACACCAATTGCCATGAAGTGTTCACAGCGATGTTTTATCTTGTAACTTAAGACTTATATTCATCAAGACATAAAAAATCCTTGATGGATACTGTTTCTAAGTTCGATATTGTTCAATATGGCAACGCCGAGACTTTAGATTGACAACAAACGTTCCGTATGTTGCGCTTGTAACTGTATTAGCTCGGTGTTGCCAAATTGTGCATTTTTTTTTAAAAAAAAGGACATCGACCATTTTCTATAAATCGGAGTGTACACACCCTCCTTTATTTTGATATTATACTAAATTGTGAAATCAAGGAACAAGAAAATCAAAGGAGTCCATTTTTTTTTTGTTACGGATCTAATCAATTATCATATCCCCGGAAGAAATATCAGGACATTTGTATCCAAGTCAGTCACGGGCAGACGCATCAAAATCCCTCAAGTGCAATGACCTTCAGAAGTCCTTGTACTGGAATTCTACATCGATATTAATCAACAACCTGTGAGAAACCTTCTTTGACTGATGTAGATGAAGGTGATGCTATCTTTGTGGTTTTTCTCGTGGACTGGACACCCCACAGCGTCAACAAAGTGTTTTGGTCATTTGAAGTCAGTTGTTTTATAAAAGAATGAGGCGTTTCCAGAACAAGTAAAATGCTAGTGTGTACCATCTGGTCGTAGTTACCACTAAGAAACTCATATGTCTTCCGTCAGATGTTGCCTGTCAGGGAGGTGATCCAAACAAGAACGAGAAAAAAGGAATCCAAAACGGTGATCCATCCACAAGCTGTAAATTACATGAATGCCAAAATGGTAGAGTAATGTTTTCATCGACTACCCACAGACTTATATATTTTCCGTCCAACAATGGATAATGTGATGGTGCAAAGGGTTTAACAACGAGTTGTTTCAACACAATTTTCTCATCGGTTCCTTTAATTTATTTCCCTTTCTCGCCTTGAAGGTTAGCTCAATTTTGTTCAAATGGTATTTTTACTACAGGGTACTTCGTGCCAACGTAGTTTTACTGTATGTACTGACTCAAGTTTAAAAAAAAAGGAAGTTCCAATAGACAAGAAAAGGAATCAACTCACCACATGTTTAGGTAAATCATTATTTCTTCAACAACAGGACACACACACACACACACACACACACGTACGTGCGTGCATGCGTACAAAACACAAACACTTTTGCCTCAAGTTGCTACGGATAACTTTCGCCTTTGTTTTAGAAATGTCTTCAAACCATGTCACTGAATATGATACTCAATAAGGGCCTATCATACCAAGATGGTTGCTTCCTTTGAAATTCTTCCTTAACAGATACTTTGTTCAGTCATTTTGTTTAAGGAGATATCAAATTTCTCTGCATAAACTTTCAGTATTCTGATAGAATGAATTTAATTTGCTTCTTCGTGCCAAAACAGGCAGCTAATGCCGTCACTATTTAGAGGGATGACGTCCTTCGCTAAGCACCCAACCACTAGCATGGAAAAGGAAGGTAATGATGGTCTTTGGACCATATCTGCATTAATCTGGTGAAACCAGTGGAATACGTTTCCCAGGACCTTGAATGTAACCACTACATCGCTTGGGATTAGTAGCTACCAGAATAATAATAATAACAATAATGAATTATACTGCCCATAATAATATAATAAAATTTTATCTAGATTGGCAACCATGCTACGTCAATTACACCACCTGTTTATTCCTAACATCCAACTTATTAGTACATCTAGCTACAACTATATATATTAACTTTCTGGTATGATTTGTGATCCATTGAGAGGTAGTGATTATATTTTCAATGATAAAGAACGTATTTACTTTGGGCTCAAAACTGGAAACTTTGTACCTATCTCGAAAGATAAGCAGAATTTGAACAATAATAAAAATACTTTTTTCCTTTTCTAGTTTTAGCGTCATCAATTTTGTGAGTCGAATTCTCTTGCATCCACTCTGTACCTTTCCCTTGAATACACGTAGAATAGAACTGCAAAATTCTTGCACAAGTTCATCTTGAAGAGTTTTCTCTAGACAAAATTATACTACAAACTTTTCAAAAGTACTGCAAGAAAAACAAAGAAATGAATTTGCTCATAGAACAAAAGAAATGATATGCTGAGTATTAAATAAAGAATAAAAATCTTGATCTACGACTCGCAAATCATCGGATTCAGAAGAAAGATGATTAAGACATTATAAAGTGGTAATATGGACGACAGTCTATGTGGGAGAATTGCAGATGCAGCAGAATAGTTGAAAACTTCTGGAAAGCCGAAGAAGAAGACCTCGATCGACTCTCTCTTCTAGCAGGAAGAACAGCGGCTATAAATCTCTCCCCGTGACTTCCCTGAGATTCGATTCCGGGACTTTGTAACAGAAAACAAAAGAGAAAAAGCAGATTTAGCTTAAAGATTCTAGAATTTTTACTTCCAGAAATGGATTAAGTAAGAAGTGACGTCAACTCATGTTCTAGTCCAGTAAAATTTACGTAGATTGCACACAAAGATTTCTATATGAAATTTAGAACTGAGTAAGCTTAGATAAAAAAGTTGTCACTTCTACTCTCTAATATGAATTCCCAAAGTAGAAATTTGAGAGGTCAAATAGAAAGATTTTTTTTTATATTTTCCCGTGAGATCTGTTGTATAAGTCACATTTTTAAAATTATTTTGAACATGGAATTTTAAAAATGTCTTATTTTCTTTTATTAATTATTCTCGTTTTATTTGTTCTGAAAATGTAATGGTATACAACTTATTTCTTAACATTTGTATGGAATATAATTTGTCTCTTTAAATTTTACTTACGTCTATTAACTTGAATTATGCACGAACGTTGCTTTACAAAAAGAAAATAGATGGGCTATGTTGTTTTTACATAAAAAATAGCAAATAATTAGCTTCACAAAATAATTTTTCTTGAAGTATTGTTTGTTTATTTGCAATTTAATTAGTTAGTTTCTGAACTTTTAAATTGCTGCAATCTTATTTTGTTGATCACATATTTTGTTGCCTTTGTTTACTAACAGTTTCAATCGTTACATAAGTGAATATAATTAATTTTGGTGGATCCCTTTGTCAAGATACTAAGACTGATCATCTCGCTTTTTCATTATTCATTTACTGGACTTTACACTGCACTATTTTGACTGAGTTTTCTTTCGTTCTGGGCTTCGGCCCCAGGGATGCAGAGACAATCAAATTCCGGGAGGACCCCTTTGGGCTCGAAGGGGAACAAGGGTTCCATCCTTGGAAAAGACCAAGCATCATCTATGAAAAGACGCAGTGATACTTCTCTCTCTCCAAAACCAAAATAGCCACGCTCTCAATCTCGCTCAAGATCTCGATCACCTGTAGACACTGCTTCTAATGAATCAATTTCTATGGAAACTGAACAACAAACTGCTTCATCATCAAGACGAAATTCAACTTCAAATATTTCTTCAACAATCTACAGCTTTCTTCTTGTTAATGCAGATCCTAAATTCAAAACGCCAAAGCAAGTCTTACATCAACTACAGAAGTACCTTCCACGCGCAGATATTCATCAAATTATCTTCACCAAAAACGGAATCATCATACAATCAATAGATCAGCAGGTTGCTCTCAAAATCAGGAACAAAGTCTCATATGAAATCTTCGGACCAAAAGCCAATATCCAACCACTTAATCCATCATCAAAAAAGCAACCACCTCCTCCACGAAAAACACGAACGCTTTCTGTAGTCATCAAAGGAGTAACACCGGATTACACAGATGAGGAAATCACAGACGAATTACGTTACGAAGGATTTGAGATCAAACGTTGCATACGCATTCGCTGTTCAACTGGACCTACATATTTAGTTCGCATCCTATCAGACTCTCAGGACACTATTGATGATCTTCTATTAAATGGAGCACCTATATACAGACGCATCTATAGAGTCGAGCCATCTAAAACACCTTCACCTGTAGCTATCCGTTGTGAACGCTGTCAAACATATAACCAGCACCAGACAAAAGACTGCCCTAACACACCGATCTGTGGACACTGCAAGGAAAATCACTCAACTTCCAACTGCACAAACTTACAGAAACCACCATCCTGTTTCACCTGTAATCAGAACCATCCGACATACAGCTATAAATGCCAACAAAGACCTGCACCTCTTCCAGACAAACCAGAATTAACCGTACCAATCAGAACCACAGATAAATCTACTGCACCTGATAACTCCTTGAAACACCCACTTACCATTGAAGATCTCCTTCGTTTCATCACCGTAGTACTTCAGAACATTCATCCCTTTCAACGAAACCACATCCTCAATCAAATCACCATTGCCGGGAAATCAATTTTTGGAGTTCATCTAAATGCTACGTACTCTGGTCCTTATGCTCACTTCAGTGTCAAACCTATTGAAAATGCACCCGACAATGGACATTAAAATCATGAGTGTAGTATTAACTTTCTTATTCGTCAATATCAGATCACTTCAAACACATAAATCAGTTTTTGAACAGCTCCTTCGAGAAGAACATGTCACAGCTTTTGCACTCAATGAAACCTTCCTGACACCTCGACAGTCAATCAGAATACCAAGATACGCACTCATCCGTTCCGACTGCCCACAACACATAGTTCGAGCTCAAGGAGGTACAGCAATAGGCTACTATAGCACGATTCCCACACGATCTCACGCATTGCCTCCTCAACTTCATCTTCCAGAACACTCCATAGTCACAGTCTATTCAAAAGCTAGAGCCATTACTTTCTGTACTATCTATATCCGTCCCGGTCATCCAATTCCATATGAATTTTTTCAATATATTGACAACCATTTCCGACACTATCTGATCATGGCCGATATAAATTTCCATAGTAGATCCAATGCAGAAAAACAGCAATTTAGACAGTACGTAAATACTATACTAAACGCAAAATTTCACGATCTTCCATTACCATCCAGACCGATCTCAAATACTTCCCCAGACGTTGTTATAAGCTCTTCTTCATTGACTGTAGCCAATCTCAGAGTACTACCTCCTTTTGGAAGCGATCATGCACCCATTCTCTTGGACATCGCAGCACCGAATAACAAAAAGCAAAACAATCAAATCATCAAACATTTTGACTACGCCAACGCAGATTGGACATCATATCAGACCGAAATAACTGAATCATTGCAGGACCATAGAGAACCACAAACAGAACGAGAATTATACAGTATCATTGACAATATTACATCCGCCATAGATCAAGCTACCAAAAATAACATACCACTAAAGACATGTCAACCTCACAAACCACCAGTACCACCTCAATATTTGCCTATCATTTCAGCATCTCGTAGAGCTTTCAGAGACTACATGCAGACCAGAAACCCCGAATCTTTAAGACAGCACAGACGTTGGAACCGAATGATCTCAAACTACCTTGACGCCTACAAACGACGCAGATGGATCAAAATATGCAATCATCTTTCAACACTGAGTCATCCAACAAAGTTCTGGACAAAATTTAATCAGTTAACAGGCAAATATCAGCGAACTGCTTACCCTCTCATATCAGATGACAAACCTCTAATTACTGACGAAGAAAAAGCCAATGCTTTTGCAGATTTTTTCCAAACTATCTTCACACCAACCATCACTCCGTACCGCACAGCACTTCACAGTAGAATTGAACATCTCTACACTAATCAACCACCTCACTTACAGCCAAACGTTCATCACCACCTCGAAGATACGCTTCTTACATCACCAATCACCTCTAACGAAATTCAATCAGTCATCCATTCGAAACGAAACACAGCTCCAGGCTTTGACAATATAACATACAAGCTTATCAAATCATCTCCTCAAATTGTTCACACACTCTTAGCAACAGTATACAATTTCATACTCCGAACAGGTTATTACCCTCAGCACTGGAAAGTCTCCAAAACTCTTCTTTTCATAAAACCCAACAAGCCTCCTAGCAACATTTCATCATATCGCCCTATTCAGTTAACATCCTGTTTCAGTAAGATTTTCGAAAAAATCCTTGTCCGCCGACTTCATGAACACCTCAACGAACATCACCTATTACCCATTCATCAAGCAGGCTTCCGTCCCCAAATAAGCACACTAGATCAACTTCTTCGACTATCGAATGCCATAACCACCCAGTACAATACTTCTAAACCTTCCTGCTTACTGCTTTTTGACTTGGAAAAAGCTTTTGATAGAGTTTGGCACGCTGGTTTAATCTACAAGCTTCATTCCTTTAATATTCCTGACTCTTATATTCGCCTCATTTTGTCCTTCTTATCTACAAGACTCACGTACATCAACATCAACTCTACCCTTTCTCATCCTATTTTTCTCCATTGTGGTGTCCCTCAAGGATCTGTTCTTTCACCATTATTATATATCATGTATGTCTCAGACATGCCGCAACTCCCACCACAAATATCGCTATATCAGTATGCTGATGACACAGCCTTCCTCACCACTGGCCACACTATTCATTCAATCAACACAACCCTACAACCTGCTGTTAATGCCTTCACAAACTGGTGCACAAAATGGAAACTGACTATAAATGCACAGAAAACACAAGCTCTGATCATCCTTCCACCTCGATGTCGCTCTCGTATCCACCGAAACCCCAATCTTTTTCAGATCAAAGTAAACGAAACTCCTGTCAGACATCATCCACAGGCCACATATCTAGGGGTCATATTCGATACCAAACTATCTTGGAAACCGCATATGCAGAAAATTCGCAAACAGGCTACACAACGTCTTAACTTACTGAAAAGATTGGTTGGCACTTCCTGGGGCTTACATACTCAGACTGTCATCAAAACATATAAATTTTCATACGCCCAGCATTAACATACGGACACACCAGTTGGATCGCTGCTCCGAATGACCTATACGAACGTCTTGCCATTTCCGAAAGACATGCTCTGAGATTGGCCTACAGAATCAAACTTCCTTCTCCAACTGAAGACTTATATCAGCGAATGGACTTTCCTCGAGTTACAGAATTTCTGGAAACACTCCGCACAAAATACGTCACAAAGGCAATAGCTCAGGGCAACCCTCTATTTCTAGATACCTTCCAACAAGACGCCATCCACGACTCACCTCCAAAATATACCTATTCTCCATTACAGCACTTACTGACCATATTCTCTCATAGCCTCGCAGATAACGACCCGCTTCAACCTGATCTGGCCATATATCGCCCAAATCATTTATCACCGCACGTTTATCCATCACAGCACTAGTGTTTCATCATTGTTACTAACAAGGGCTCATTTGTCTTACATCAGCTTCGAGCAGCCCCGAAGCAGAAGATAAGCCAGCATTCGTCCGTCTAACTCCCTAACCGTGTTTGTCTCGTTTAAGTGCACTTCATACATCTATCACCTCACCATTTAGTTGAAATTTATATTATGTACCTGTGTAACTCACAATATATTCCTGCCTTTCTCACCTCAACTGTTATTATATTGTGTGTTAGATAATCACCAATTCTAAAGCCACCTTTGTGTATCTGATATCCTAGCTCCTGTGGATGATACCTATAACTTTTAGAACTGTCTGTGTTGTATGTGCTACATTGCAGGATGGACCAACTACAGAGATGCCACCGGAAATTGGAAACCAAAAATGCCAAGAAATCAAATGTGAATAAGAAAATGATGCCCAAACTTATGTTTATGAATAAAGGATAGCCCACACTCTCATTAGCTCTCCATAATAAAATGAAAACCCCTTATAAAATAGATTTACTCCCCAAAGAAAGGGTGTACCCCTTTGAATGGGTAGACTTAAAAAAAAAAAATTGTCAAGATAGTTCTCATCAGAAATTGATTCATATACAATGATACCATTCATTAGTTTATAGTAACAATTTGTTTCTAGAATTTACTTTACGCAAATCTCATATTACGATATTCTGATCAATCTTCCCAAGATTTGACTTTTCGGAAATCTTTCGCTACGAGGGTGATCTTACTTGAGTCTTCTGTAGTCCTATCGAAGAGTGACTTTTGTAAGTAACCCTTCTGCCATCTGTCGAGTAAGGATGGGGTAGATGGAGGATAAGTATGGTATCGTCCAGGGCTTTTCTTAAGAACCATCCCGGTTATCACTCCTACTCTCGAGATAGAAGTAGGTCCTGACAGAGCTTATGAGTTGAAGATGCGCTTTTCCTCTACTCTTCACCATTCAAACGTAACTCCAGTTCCCATCCTTCAATACGAATTTTGCGTGCAACAAACGTGCCAATTGAGACCTTCTCTTGCTAACCGATTTTATTGCGGAACGGAAGTTTAAACAAATCCTTTTTATGAGTTGAACTGGCGATTTTTTTTACCTCAGCCTGCCGCGTCTAAGCAACGATCGATATGCCTGTCTCTCGTCGATCACTCTGTGAAAATATAGCGGTCAGGGCTTTATTTGAGGTACCTATCGAGCATTCGCCTGGTGAAACTGAAGAGAACACTGGAAAAACTCAGTCAGGATGCTCCACAGTGTGACTCAAACCCGCGTGCCTCTCCACTGCCGATCCGAAGCTTGAGATGATACAGACTAGATTACTGAGATGAGTATGAAAGTTCTAAATTTTGAATGGTTCCTACGACTTCGATTATACATTTTGCGGTTTGTCGAAGAGTTGATCCTTTTGTAGCATCTAAAAGAAACGCATAAAAAAGATGGAAAAATGGGAGAAAACCAACTTTTCTAAGATCAATTAAGCGATTGATACAGTAATCAGAGTGGACCTTTGTACGGAGTGCACGGATGCTATTTAAATTGCATATAAAAGGACTGGATTTATTCTCTAAGGTTCAAACTAAAAATTGTCCTGGATCATTCTATACTAAAACATTCAGTCAATATGGCAAAGTACATCCCTCCTTTTCAGCTTTCAACAAAATTTTTACATGGTATCTATGAACAAATATAACAACCGGATTATTATTATTTTTTTATTTTCCTCATATTTGCTCTTCTTAGACTTTTTATAGTCCTCTTAAATTTACTCCAATTGTTTCTTAGTTTTTCATGTCGCAAAAAAACAACGGAATTTTCTTCAATTTTGTATTTAAGGGTTACTATTGAGTCTACAATCTATAACTTTAACATGGCTACTGAAAATCGCGTAAAGATATTGAAACTCTTGCCTAAATTAACATTAAAAAAAATCCTTGTGTACTGAAAAGTGTACCTAAAATAGATTGGATTTGTACGCACCGTACAATAATTGTAACTCTCAATAACCAGAAGTTAGACCACCCAACTTACATTAATTTATCTTGCAAATCTTTCAGACAAAGAGCTCGTTTCTCCTGCCTTCCCGTGTAGTAAAAAAAGCAACAAACAATCTTCTCACAGAACTTTTGTAGATATGCTTGAATTAGTAGAGGTGGTATAAAAGAGAAACAGGGGTGAAACAGATGATGCGAGGACAAATTTTTACACATGCAAAAATAAATTGAGAGCCATAGGTGCCATTAAGAAAGCGGAGAGGATTATATAGAAAAAAAAAGGAGAGGGAAGGAGAGAGAAAGGAACTAATTGGATATTGAAAGAGTCGTTTAATTTACAGAATATATTGTACGTTCATAAAGTGAAGTTTTCTTCAATATCATTTTAATTACACTGTGGTGTGTTAGGTAAAATAAAAAATAAGTAGAGCTGTATTAAAGAAGAGTATTAGTATTAAAATAAAGGTAATTACTTACGTAAAAGAAGTGCGTGTTGGTAACCACGCTAATTCAGAAGCAGAAATACAAATCAGACTAACCTGGAAAGAAAGGAAAAGCAGGATTAATAGTAATAATAATCTTCCTATTTTGAACATATTTCAATATAATTTTCAATACTAAAAATGCTATAAATATACCATATTTACTCGAATATAAGCACCCCTCGAATGTAAGCGCCCCTTAAAATATTTGGGTTGGTTTTCAGTATTCTTTTATTATGCGAATATAACCACAGTCTGTACGATAACCACGAAATATCTATCCAGACAGACTTAGTACCTCTATCCATTCTGTCTATTTCAGAGTGTTGGCCCAGACTTGGAGCCCGAGCCTTCCATTCTATTTCTACCATTTGCCCGAAAACATGTGATTATAAGCGCCCCTCTCCCCCAAGTATTTTGGCCCTACATTTTTTTTTTAAATTGGGCTCATATTCGAGTAAATACGGTATCTGTAGTTTTTCTAATTACTTTTTCTCTAATGATTGATATTCTAATAACTGTTTATCCTTTACTGAACTCCTCAAGGAGATCATTAGGATAACAGAAATCAGGAAGTTCCGATGATGGATAATTACATTGGGTCCGCTACGTTTCGGCGCCTCCGTTTCGGCGCCGCCGTTTTGGCGCCACCATTTTGGCGCAGGCTACGTTTTGGCGCTACCGTTTCGGCGCCGGTTCAGTTCGGCGCCA